>JAQIXC010000033.1:0-67009 GCA_034697605.1 Metabelba pulverosa
TATTTAAGTATAGATGTTTAATTTAAAGTAAGTTTCAATGGCATACGGCGTTACACACAGTAGTGCGTTCTACCTGTTAGTTAATAATTTATCAAAGCTGTGCTTAAACAACAGGTAAAATAAACTTGATGGCGTTATTATTGTTTATTTATTTTGGAATTAATGTTAGCAGATCAATATTATAATTTTTGAAAATTTCAAAATTACACCAAAATTTTACCAAAATTACGAAATTTAGAGTGAAAGTTTCACCAAATTGAAAGTTACGCTGTAATTTTCTACCCAAATTATCTTTCAATTAGACATTACTTTGTTAGACAATTACAATGACTGACTCAATTAGACAGTGTAGAATTTCTCCTAAGCAGAAGTGTAGAGTTTATAAATCAGTTATAAGCTTAGTGGGCGAGCGGATTAAGGCGCCTTTTCATTTAGAACGCAACTATGCACCCGGGTTCGATGCCCAGATGTGGCAAGCTGATTTTTTGCTATTTTGAAAAAAAGTCAAACAAGAAATTTAGATAATTTAGCACAAAAATCAAAACAAAAGCATTGCTAGAATCGAACCCGGGTCGATTTGTTCGTGGTCAATCGCTCTACCCATTAGACTGTGCATTCATCTGTTGAAGTAGTTCTTAAAACTTATATTTAAACAAGTTAATGAGTGATGCATGCTAATATTGCTTATTCGAGTGGTCGTTGTTTAGAAAATAGAAAGTAATGATTAATATTTTGTTATTAATTATGCTTTACATTCTTATATTTTAGCATTTGTAATTTACAATAATTTGTTAAATATCGTTACAATCTATAATGTCGTTAACGCGAAATATTACTAATAATTAGCAATTTAGTTAAATATAATGCTTAATTTAATTGCGATTTAGAAACGAATGGATTAAGAGAGTAGAGTATTGAGCGAATGTGTGCGTAATGTGTGTCTTGCGTTGGCAGGTGCTGTCGACGGGGTGCCGGTGCGTGGAGCTGGACTGCTGGGACGGGGACGACGGTCTGCCGGTCATATACCACGGCCACACGTTGACCTCGAAGATCCCGTTCCGCAAAGTGATCGAAACGATCAACTCGAAGGCCTTCGTGTCGTCGCCCTATCCGGTGATCCTCTCGATTGAGAACCACTGCTCTCTCCCACAACAGGTGAAAATGGCGCAGATCTTCGTCCAGATCTTCGGCGACAAACTGGTGACAAAGTTCCAGTTCGAGAGCGACTTCTGCGACGACCCGCAGCTCCCGTCGCCCAATCAGCTCCGGCACCGCATTCTTATTAAGAACAAGAAGCTGAGGGCACCCGTCACGCCCGCCCTCAGCATGAAGATGCGCGCCAACACTCTCTCGAAAACCATGACCGGCCGCACAAATAGCTTGATATCTACCGCCAGCACAGGTAGTCTTAATGAGGAAGAGGACGATGAGTACGAAGACGAAGAGGACGACGACGAGGGTTTGGAGGACAGTGTGCCGTCAACTGCTACGAATGCCGACCCCTCGACAACCGGCGCTCAGGCGCTCAACCCAGACCTCCAACCCGTCGGCAAAACACCGGCCGTGAAGACCGAGTCGTCTTCGAGTCAGGAGTGCAACAGCTCTTACGGCGGCGACAATCAGTCGAAAGCAATGAATAAAGTGTTTGCGCTCTCGAGCTCTCCGATGGGTTCGCGGCCGAGGAGTCAGAACGAGGAGCACCTGTACGACGGAGAGGCGTCTCAACCGTCTTCTACACTGCACTCGCATAACAAAGTGGTTCGGAAGTCGAGTTCGCAGATCGCACCGGAACTCTCCGATCTAGTCATCTACTGCCAGGCCATCAAATTCCGCGGCTTCTGTACCTCAAGCATCAGTCCGACCAACTCTTCCGTTCCGACGCCTGTAGTCAAGAAAATCAGTTCCAGAAAAGCCATTCTAGTCTCGAGTAACTCGACGTTCGGTTCGATGTCTTCCGGCGCCACACTTCCGGTCATTGACGCAAAACAGGCGGAGTTTCGGGACGTGATGTCACCGACGCCGCTGTCGAGCACTACCAGCGGCTACTCCTCTGTTGGTTTGCCGAACAAGAGGCCAGCCGTGAGCGCCGCCTGCTATCAGGTGTCGTCTGTGAACGAGAATACGGCGAAAAAGTTATGCCGAAAGAACCCGATGTCGCTGATAGCGCACACCGAGAGCCAGATCATGCGCACATACCCGGCCGGCATGCGGATCGACTCATCCAACTTCAATCCCGTCATCTTCTGGGCCTTCGGTCTGCAAAGTGTGGCCTTAAACTACCAAACGGTCGACTCGGCTCTGCATATCAACACCGCTATGTTCGAGCAGAACGGCGCCTGTGGTCTCGTCCCGAAACCAGCCGTTATGCGCGACCGCCAGCACATGATGTTCGGCCGCTTCAACCCCTGGGACAAGGAGTTCGACGGATTGCATGCAATCAACTTAACTATAACTGTAAGTCTATTCCATCCTTTCGACTCATTCGAGTCATTCGAGTCATTCGGTGCGCATCTAATCACACACTCCATCCCACAGTGTAGAGGAAAACATGCATTTTCGAGTATTTGTTCTTGCTACATCTTTGTTACTTGCTAAATTGAATATTCCTAGAACTTGACACACACATTAATAAACTGTAGACGTTGTAGCAAGTGCAAATGGTGGAAAATATAATGTTTAGCCTGTGTACTGTGATATTACATGAGAGTTCACTAGACTTCGACTTAGAGTGCAATTAATTACTGCAATAATTCACTCATTTTGTTATTACGTTTAGTGTTTAATTCGACACAAATACTGCAATAAGCATGCATAAATAGACTTGCCGGCATTAATGATCGCGCGTGACTTTATAGATAATCTCTGGCCAATACGTGTGCCAAAACACGAACACTGGTAGTCCGCACGTGGAGGTCGAAGTGATCGGAATACCAGTCGATTGCAATCGGCAGAGAACTAAAGTGGTTCAGAGAAACTCATTGAACCCGATATGGAACGACACGTTCATGTTTCGGGTGAGGCCTACGTCCGGTTCGGCACCGCTTCGGCGCGAATGTGGCGCATAATACTGATTCGAATGCCTTCGTCCGACTGTAGGTGACGTTCAGTGACTTAGCGTTCCTTCGCTTCTCAATCACCGATTTGGGAACCAATCACTTGACGGCCCAACGAGTCATACCTCTTAACTGCTTACGACAGGGCTATAGACACGTGCGGCTCCGGAGTGCGCACAACCAGTCGCTACCCCTGTCCACACTTTTTATATATTCGCAGTATGAGGTAAACTATCGCTATTTCGCATATAAACTTTGCATTACTATTTTATCAAATTTGCAGTTTGTGCTTAGATTTAGATTGCTACCCAAACTGAATCAATTTTAAGCTTATAAGTTTTAAATCGATTTAATCGAATTTCTTATCATGAATCGTAAACACTAATTATATAATGAGTAATATATATCTATTAGTAATTATATAGAGTAAATTCAAGTGAATTAAGCATGCTCAATATGTGTATTAGTGGATTAAAGCGAATTGTATGCCCGCACAGGAGGAAGGAATTGATTTGCCGATCGGTTCGGCCGGAGACGAGAATTCGGGCTTCAGTTCAGTGCAGATATCGACGAAAACACAACGAAAGCCGATATCGAGTGTAGATCTGACGCGACTCGACAGTCGAGATGTGATTGGATCGGCGCCCGTCCGGCGCCGCATGTTCTTCCTGGTCATACACGGCGTGATGGCCGAGGAGCCGTCGACCATCTTGAAGATCACCCAGGACAGTTCGGCACTCGACGTCATTAGCCAAGCCCTGGCCAAAGCCAACAAAGCCTATGAGTCGCCCAACGACTACGTACTCATAGAGGAGGTGCAGAGGGGTTGGGAGAAGAAACGGCTGACCGACCGCAACATCACTCAACGTATACTCGATCCGAACGAACGGCCATTGGAGGCACAGTCGCAGTGGAAGGGCGACGGAAGGTTCATATTGAAGAAGGTTGCCGACGACCCGAGCAGTCGGGCCTGGATGTCGAGCATTCGAAGCGCGCATAAAGAGCGGCACCGGCACAAGGATAGCGCCGATATAGAGGCGACCGACCAGTTGAGCAGCGAATGGACCGAAGAGTCACAAAACGACACTTTTCTCGTCTGTATATACAATGTGAGCGCTGACCAGCCGTACACAATACTCAAGGCGAGCACCGGTAGCTCTGTCCTCGACATCATATCGCAGGCTCTAGTGAAGGCCCGGCGACCCGAACCGCACACCGAGTTTGCGCTCATTGAAGAGCTGGAGTACTACTCGGACACGAGTGCGGCCGAGTCTGGCCAGGGCTCGGGCTCGAAGGGCAGTAAGAAGACGGGCAGCACTTGGCGTCGGGTGCTGGCGGACGACGAGAACGTGTTCCTCGTGCAGGCGCACTGGAAGACCAAAGGCCGCTTCGAACTCAAGTTCCGCCGCGACGTCAACGCCAACGACATGAATGACTGCCAACCCTTGCATTCGCTGAACATTCAGAAACTCTTGAGAAACAGACATTCACTCAAACGGTTGACTCATTTCCATAGAAGCGCTTCGAAGAAGAATCTCCAGAAAGACCTCGTCCTTCAGCAGCAGTCGACCGGTTCGGCGCTCTACGGCACGGCCGCCACCCGTGCGGACAGCAGCTACTCCTCATCGCGAAACTCATCGCAACGACAGACTCACAGCGAGGGAGAGATGCCGTCCGACGACGACCAGCGCTCGACGGCCGCCGACCCGAAGGACAGTCCGAAAGCGTTGCAGAAGTTATCGAAAAAGTTATCGTTTCGTCGATTGAGAGTTTGGAAGTGATTTCTCGACTCTTTCCGTACCATTCGGTTCGGCTTTCACTTCGATTCGCGTGACTATGAAAAGCATCGAAAATATTGAATCGAAATCAACTGAAAACTAATCAAACCTTTCATCTCCTCTTCTCACCCAAGGATGTAGGCGTCTGTGAGTGTCTGTGTCTGTGTTGGTCACTCTCACCCAACATACGGCACATAATCCAAATGCTTTCGACACTCGACTTCGTTTATACTGTATATATATCGAATCAAACGAAATGATAATTTATTTATCCACTCATTCGAAGCATTTACTCATTTTTGTTATACAATTGGAAACCAAATACCGTATGAGAAGAATCTGAATATACTGTACAATATTGTTGACCCGTTAGGTGAGACTCAGCTCTGAGCCCAACCATCGAAACTATACACAAGTCTTGCAATACTCGTTGGACTCAAATAATCCCAAATTTATTTCGTACACAAAATCCTCTTTTTCTACACTTTTTCTAACCGTTTAATCAAATTTGTAATATAAACGACAATTCATTAAATTATTTAAACACTTATTCACTCATCGAAAGAACTGTACAAAACAAATGAAATTAGTTTTATCTATAGACTAGCGGCAGACAAATGCAAAGATCAAATTGAACAGTGTCTTGCTCATTTTTAGCCAATTTCAATACAATTCTTATAAAGCGAATAATTGCATCTAGTTTATGATTGCAACATGATACATGATTTACCGGTATATGATTTTATGCTATGTATTAACGCGTAGACAAAATGATTTTCATAATTTGATAATATCTGTTAAAATTGAGATCATTTCTTACATGAATGTAGAGTACATTGATAATGAGGCAAATATTAGAATATTGTAGAATGCTTATTTTGAAATACTAAGAATATTCTTGATCTTCACAATCTTACGTAATAGTGGCGACATCTGTCACCATATGATAATTAGATAGTTTGGTCCATAAATCGAGTTAAGGCACTAACGTATGAATAGGAATAATCAGTTTATTCGCCTTCACGTTCACAATGACCCCAGAGTTACATCGAATTAATCATTCAATGTGTTAAGAGTGTAATGAGCATGCCTATTTTTGCATCATATTATTTATCTCGTTTATATAAGCTGACAAATAACCTAGATATTTTCATTAAAAAATGAAGTTAGGTTAAAATAGGGTTTAACAAAGAATTAGATCTAGCATGCAACTATTTGCTTTATTTGAATGGTCATAGCGGAGAGCATTAGACGTAATTAACCAAGATCATTTTTATGCCGATATATTCGACACTCAGCTATAGCTGAACTGTAAAGCACTGTTCGAATGCAAAACTGTTTTTGTTTAACAAATTCTAAAACAAATGCATTATTTTTCCAATCGATTCACTAGAATTGTATTAAACACTGAAATAAAACGTTTATTCAATTGTTGTTATAAAACCCGTTTTACTCATTCATTCGAAATAATCATTTATTTATAAAATATATTAATTCGACAAAAATATTAATTAAATTAATTGATATATTAATTAAATTATGTAAAAAAGTTAAAATTCAATGCAATGCATACATGTTGGTATAAATAGCGGCACAGATAGAGGGATAGGATTTGAGGTGAAAAGAGAATTTGGGTGAAATCGCAAATCAGATGATTCGCAAACAAGCGAATCAAATAAATGGCGAAATTTCTACACAAATAAAAACTCTTATATCTCGCTAAGAGATTCGAAATAATACTTTCAATTGAAAATATATTTTTAAAAATTGGAATAATTGCTAAATTTTCGATTAGATTTGTTTTAACTATTGAGTCGAAAGTTTAGTATTGCAAACACCGGTGGAAATAGTTATATCAATTGTATATTAAGTGCTAAAAAGTGGTAATAATTTGGCCAAACTTGTCGAGTCTTTTCGCAAATGGTTTAGTCGATGGAATGGCTCTGCGTTTCGAAGTAGTCTTTCGCTTCATTCCAACGATTTTTCGGAAACCGTTTCGCAAATGTGAGCCTCTGTTGCGCTGAATGGCAAACATTATATCGATATATAAATTAGAAATTCGACAACATTTCGGGTTTCACTCAAAACCCAAATTGCATACCTAGAGTGGTGTTGGGCTGACCGGCCTGTTGGCTGACTGCGCGCAACTGCAGGCCCACTATCGTTGTCTCGATGAACGAGGAGAGCATAAGCGTCGAGATCTCCTGTTCGAGAATCGCCCGGTTCTGGCAGTTGTTGAAACAGCAGCCGATTAGCGTCGGGAAGAGAATGGCCGACAACTGGTCGTCGCTGAAGTACTCGAACGGAAGTGAACACAACTGCTCGATCACTGTTGGCCTCTGACCCGACTGTATGAGTGTCTGCGTTCCGACAAAACAACCAAATATTAGAACAAATGCCAATTTGCGAACTAAATGCTACTATAATTGCAAAGTTAGTCAAATACCTGGTTCTCGAGATTCAAAACAACGAAATTTCCGATCAGAAGAATCACTTCATTCAGCAATTGTTGGCATTTATTGTGCGAACAATACCAGAGAAGATACGAACAGATGTGTCGCAACTGTATCGACAGGCCTTCGCCGCCCAAAACACACTAAGTGTTGAAATGAGAAAAAGACAAATCAGTAATCAATGGCTAACTGTGCGGATCTGCCTGAGCGCCCATCCAGACAACGAACAGCACCTGAATCATAGACAGATCGAGAAGTGACGCAAAATTGATGAATCGAATCGCTTCGAGCGTCAGATCGAGCGTATGTTTGGCCACAATATTCGGTGCGACGCCATCGGTGCGAACCGGAGCGCCCGAATGCAAGAGAACGCCGTAAATGAGTGACACAACGCCGCAGACGTGCGTCGTCTGCAGTGTAATCAACCACTGGGTCTCGTCTTCAGCCAATTTCGTGCCGAAAGTGTTGTCGACTTTCAAAGTCTGTAATTTCGAGATCGAACTGAACAACGAAATGATGTTTTGACAGAATTGCGCCAAATCTGGCCACTCGTCGATCGGGCCTCTCGTGTTCGACATGAATAGCGACAGTTTGTCGATCATTCCGATGCTTACAATATAACTAAAAATGCATTTAAATCGATATTTAGATAATTGTATGAAATTGTGTTAATCTGTTTGAAACGAATCGATTAGTCGACTGAATACCTGATAACGTCTTGAATAATACGATTGAAAACAAGACAGTCGTCGGTATTGTCGCAAATAGTCGAGTAATGAGAGTATAATGAATCGAAAATAGTCGACAGGAGATGACAGAGAGCGCCGATCACCGGATCCAAGACCACCGAACCCGTAGCCGAGTTCGAAAAACTAATCAAATTTGTGTCCGAAAGCTATTAATCAAAAATCAAATCAAATCATTAATTATAAGTCAAATGCAAAACAAATCAATAATTAAATAAATATTTCAATCCTTACATCGATTCGATGGCAGAGAATGTCTAACAACTGAATCATATTATTCGATTGAAGCACATAATCGCTGAGATCCAAGTGCTGACTGCAGGTGAGCTCATAAACTGCGGCCAACTTCACGTTCGCCCTATCGGTCAGCGAAGTCGGTCTCTCTTTGTTTCCGTTCAGAATTCGGGCCAACATTCGGGTCAACAGTTGGCAGCCGTTCAGCGATTGCCCGAAATATAACGCGTCGTTCGAGCCGTTGTTTCGGAACAGTTTCTCCAATTCGTTGAGAATTCGCTCCAAACTGTGAATCATATTCGACGGCCATTGGCCAGTGATCTGTGTGTCGGCGCTCAGAGTATTCAAGTCCTTAATAAGAAAACATATTTCAATAATTAGCGCTAATTAGAAATGAGGTATACGTCTCAAAACAACTCACTTTAAAGAGTTTCGAAATCTTATTCTTATTATTGCATTGAATACTGGTTTTGGTCGCGTCGGTCACTCCGGCGGTCAACGACTTCTGAACCGAATTCGACTCGAATTGGTTGGCCTTCGCGACCAATCGTTGCTTTAATTTCTTACTCCTCTTTCGGGCGGCTTTCAGGCGCTCGCTCTCACACTTCTGAATCGACTTCTTGTCCAAATCGGCCGGCGCTTCGATTATGTACTTAATGTTGCAGTTTTCGAGCTCCTCATTGGTCGGCACTTTCCCGCCGTTTTGCTCACAAATCGCGTCATTATGTCGTTTGCCTTAAATTACAATCAATTTTAATTATTTTCAATATATTTAGCGGTAATTCAAAAACGAGTCAAACCTCTTAAGTGGCCGAAGAGGAAGACTTCGGACTTAATGATCACTTGACACAAGTGACACAACTTCCAGGTGTCGTAGGGCTCGCAGACGGGCGCGTCGTCGTTGCCGACCGACGACGACTTGCGCACCGATAGCTCGAGTGCTTTCTGGCGAATGAGTTCCATATTCTCTTCGTGTCGTCGTTTGCTTTCGTCCTGTTTTTGTTGAATCTTTTTCTGCAATTCCTCCTTATTTTGCACTAATAGGGCATTGATTGCCGATATACGCGACTGTCGGTCCAGCGCCTGCAGTCAAAACAAAGCAACACCTGTAGACTCCCGCCTCGGGACCGCCTGCCTGTCTGCCATACCTTCTGAGTGGCCATTTCGAGTCTCTCCTTCTCTTTCTCCTGAAACTGCTGTTCAATCTTCTGGTCCTTTAGTTTACGCCTTTCCTGCAGTTCGACAATCCGTTGCTGTCGCTCCTCTTCGAGAGTCTTTCGGCGCTCTTCGGCGGCCACCTCTCGGGCCTGATTCTCGGCCAACTTGCGCTGTCGCTCTTCGTGCAGGTCTTGGAGCCGCAACTCCCGATCCTTTTCCTTATTAAGAATATCGTATTTCTTGTTCTGCGCTTCCAATGAGTTAATGAACTGAATCTCATTGACCTTCGAGTCCTCGTCGTGTGCTTTGCGCACAATTCGCTTCAGCTGCTGCTGGCGCTTCTCCTCAGCCTTTTGCAGCTTCAACTCGACGGAGGCCTTCAACTGCATCTGCTGTTCCTCTTTCGATGCCTTCATCTTCTCTGCCTTTGATTGAAATGCAAATTGAAATCAGAATTTGTGCGAAAATATCGTAAAGATATTGAAATTTAAACGATATATAAATCCAAAGTAAAAAACAGCAAAAACCGACTTTTTTAACAATGTCTTTGAACTTCTGAGCCTTCACTTCCAAGAGCTTCTCCCGAACCTCCTGAGCCTTCGCCAACTTCTCCTCATGTCGTTTGATCGACTCAGTCGGCGATGCATTGCGTTTACGCGACGGCGACGACAGCTTCTCATGCATTTTGAGCGCTCGGCCGGGCGTTCGCAGCAGTTCGGTGTCGGCCTGACTCGACGCCCACGACGCGCACATCGGGTCCCAGTCGTCGGTCGTCTGCGAAGCGGCGGTCACCGCAATCACTGTGCCGTCGGCCGTCGTCTTGACGACCGACTCGTGCTCTACGATAATCACTTTGGGCGGAGAGGCCTTATAGCGTTGCCGACCCCTAACCAGTTCCCAACCGTCCGCGTCCTTCACTCTCTTATTCTTAGTGTTTGAGATATTATTATTACTATTACTTAAAATGTTATTTAAGTTATTATTCGATTTATTCGTAACATTTTTATTCAAATTCGTATTCGATCTCTGAATCGATTTATTGCCTAAATTACTATTGACTGCAGTTTTGTTCGAATTATTCGTTTGTCTGACATTCGGATTACGAGTCGAGAGAACATTATTTGCGGATCTGTTTTGCGATGTCTTCGTTGTACTACTAATTGCACTCAAATTATGTGTTTTGTTATTATTCAACGCATTGTTCTTCACGTTCTTCGCGCGCGAACTGTTCGTCTCTTTCGTGAAATTCTTGTTAATCACCGAAACATTCACTTTTGACTCCACTTTTCGCTCAACTTTCGCCTCTTTCGCCAATTTATCGCTGTTTTCACTACAATTCACATTCGAATTGCTTTTATTGATAGCCGAGAGATCAGGTGTGGAGACAACTGCGCGCTTCGACAGATTGCTCGTCGCGTTCGGCGCGCTATTACTGATCACAGTTTTGTTGGCATTGGGTTTGGAATCGGATATAATGCCAATCTTAATAATAGCTTTGGTATGTAAAGGAAGGGCAGACGCCTGGCTTGTGGTCGAGGGTGCGCTCGATGTGATGGGTGTCGGCGTTGACAATGTTTTTGGCGCCGAATGTATGCGAGACTTGAAAGTCTGCGCCAATGGACTGAAATTTTCAATTAATAAATCATTTAATAAATCAAAATAAAAGCACTAATTATTGAAAAAAAATGTTTAAACAAATACTTCAAAGGTTTTGAACTAATTTTGGTATTAAGTATCGGCGGATCGGCTTTAGTAGTAGCAGACGAGTCGACATTCCCGGCAATTATGATCTGTTCGGGAATGGATTGCGCGTTGCCTTCAGTCGCCGTTTCCTTCACTTCAGTCTTCGTTCGCTTGCCTTCCGTTACGTCGACTGAATCGCAGACTTTGTCCGCGATTTGCGAATTAGCCGTCAGTTCAGTGTTTCTGATATTCTCTTTCTCTTCACTACTATTACTGACATTCGAGTCGTTGTCTTCACTTCGACTCTCTTTCACCGCTTTTTGAGTCAAACTCGTCGATAGAGTGTCGGCTAAAGGCGTGACAAACGATAAGACAATCAATAAATTGAATGACAAATAGATTCGCAGATTTGGGAACTAATGGGTGAATGGCATCAAATGGTCACCATTTAGTGCACTTCTATTGAAGAAAGTGTTCCAACAGGTCATCTGTTTGGGCAACGACTTGCGCACCTCCCAGGTCAGGGAGTTGGGGCGCTCGGGCGGCGGCGTCGCCTCGAAGTCGGTGTTCAGGTTGAGCCACTCGATGAGAGCGGCGAACTCGCGCCGGTAGTTGTCGAGAACCATAATCGCTTCCTTGCACTCGACCACCGACTCATCCCTTTCGCAGTTCTGGTAGATCTCGTCGACGGCTCGGTTCAGGTTATCGAACAGAAACGCCCAATACCTGCAGCGGAGGTCGTAGTCGCGCGACCGACCTATACCCGAGTCGGCCGACCGAACACGACGTTCGCATTCGAGCAGAAATGTATGCATTTTTAAACCCAATTATCGCTTATTTAGCCAATACTCGCGTTCAGTCGTACGGTAGTACTGATCGACTGAATGACAAGTTTAGCCGTTATTTCAATTGTCTCTCATTTGTGTCGACTGTCGCGTATTTAGGCCTTACGTTACGTTACATTAGTTAGTCTTAGGTTTCGCCGCAATCCGAGTGTCGGCTAATGCCTAAGACATGGCATTAGGACATCGATTGCGAGTTAAGAACTCAACCGAAAAACTGATTGCGATTTCAATGACAAACATTGAATTCGACACAAATCGAGTCAAATGTTTGCAAACAAGACATACCGACGGACGCGGATCTGATTCGCAGCGAACAGGCCTTCGACGGCTGTTGTGGTTGCGTTTGACTCAATCGGGTTAACGACTGGTAATGCGATTGTCGGCCATTCGCGCGCCGTTTCGCCCGATTCTCGTCTCCCGACAGACACTTGTCGTGAATCGTTTGGGACATCATTTGGCCGCCAATTGTCGCTAATAATTGCGGTTTTAATGACAACTCAAAACATGTGTTGTTTTCTTATATCAATCGCTTTTTTAATACTAAACCAACAAAACGATTGAGTGATTCAGTCATGCATTCACTCCTTCATTGGTTTCTATTGACGGCTATTGTGAGCAAAGAGTTTGTGTTGTCTTTGAGTTGAGTCACGAAATGAATGTTTATTTACAGTCAACTCAATGCCATCACTGCATACGAGACGTCATTATTCGATTCACTTTCGCTGAACTTTCAGCTTTGATGTGAAGCCACACCTCTCGCCTATGCACTCAAAACAACATTCATTCAAATTGTTTGCAAAAATACTGTATACAGTTTACTTCCACACTTTAATACTCTACATTCATTTGTATTGATTTGAATTTTATAGTCATCTAGCTACTTTATATTTATTGTATTAACAACTAAAATGCTAGTTAGCATTAATTAGAATGGTCTATACTCTGTTAGAATGATAGGTTATTCTAGGATAGGTTATCATAGAAGTTGTAAACTATTAATTACAGACGTACTAAGTCACTACAATATACCGTACTAAATTGCATTATAAAGTTTGATTTTTATTTAAATAATACAAAATTAAACAAGTATAAAATTTTTATGCTTATTTTTATTAAAGGTGTTATCGCGAAAATGACGATAAATTTTTTGAAACAAACTTGAATAATTTTATTGAAATTTAAGTATTTTGAAATACCATGTTTGTATTTACAATTGGGAAATTACTTGATACGTTTGAATAATACATCAGAAATAACTTATATTAATATAACCAAGGTAATATTTTTGACAAATTACCAATCATATTAGTTATTTAGTATTTATTCACAATGAATTAAACTACAGTAAAATTTACAATTTTGTATTAACATGTTTAAAAGCAAAATATGTTATAAATTTATATTTGTTTGCTTAAATATGGGCGAAGTGTAGATGGCTACATTTTAATAATATTTAATCATGTTTGCTGGACAAAATCAAGATAAAAGTAATTAATAAAATTTGATATGGGCAATTTTGGCAAACGTTTAGATTTTTAAAATTATTTGTGTTTCCAATTAGCATTACCATTCCTAAATTGTTTCTTGTTAAAAGATCAAAATTAATTGTTTTTTATTTCAATTGATGTATCACTATATCAAATAAAATCTACAAACTTATCAAATATAAATGTATGCGAATGTTGTTTTGACAAACTTTTTAATAATTTATAAATACAATATTTTGATCAATATGTGATATGAATTAAGGATGCAATCATGTAACTTTGTAACACTGGGTTTATACAGTAAATTCGAATGATATGATACAGTTTAGTTCATTTTGATATGTTTAATTCTGGTTTTCATTTCATTCTGAATTGATATAAGTTTTTGTTTTTAAGATTATGTTTGTTTGATATGACAGTAATTAATTGAATACAATGTTTAATAAATTGATATTAATATTAGAATTAAATTGAAATTTTAATATCAATTGTTTTAAGCCATAAGATATGTTACTGCAGTTGAATATATAGAATGTTCATATTAGTGCTTATTTTGATTATTGTGTTCTAACAGAAATATAATACAGTTTAATTAAAACAATAGTGTTATCTACAACTGTATCTACAAAAAAAGTCAATTTTAATTTGTGGACACAGATTGAATTTATTTAAGACCATGCTATAATTATTATTAAAACCTAATATAGCTATAGAGTAAAAATTCGGATGAACGACAAGATTTGTTCTCGTTGATTCTGATTCTGAGTTCAACAAGAACAAATATTAAAATCGAGCGAGTATTTTACTCTATAAATATAGCTCATTTTTAATAAATAGTTTTAATTATAATTAAGTATAATTAACAAATTGTTTTATAGTGATAGCAAAACAAAATTTTAAAAATATATTTTAACGTAAACTTACTAAGATTTATAAACTAAACGTTATATTTGGGTAAATTCGCTATAATACAATCAAATTATATTGTCTATTTATAAGTGTTTAATTTTAGCATTATAATTTATCTCAGACCCTGAAAGTAATAAGTTTAATCATAAATAGCATTATAAATAAACTGTAATTTATCCATGATAATATGACAACATTTGGAATTAAATTTAGTAAACATTTATACCTTATTTTGCTCTATCTTGCTCTTTTGACATATATTTTAATATTACAGTTACACTGCTTATAAAATATATTCAATAAACAGTAATTGATATACAGTATATAATTAGACTTAAATGTGTGGTTAACCAATAGTGTGGTTAAATGCAACGAAAAATGTTAAATTAATGTTAAACATGAATAAATAAAAGCATTCAAATCAATTAAGTAATTAATATCACAAAACAATAGATCTGGGGCAATTATTTACTTGTGTATAATTTACAACATGCAATTAACAAACCTAACATTAAAATAAAATCAACTTGTTCTATACTTGCTAGTAAATAATGATTTTAAGTATGATAAGTTAATTTACAAAATTGTAGCAAACATAACATAAAAACATGAAAGAAAATATATATTATTTTACATTTATCTTAATCTTGGATATTTCAGCAAAAGTTGCCATTATTTAATTGGTAAAGCTAGTAACCTGGATAACACTTTGACATTTATTAAAGTAGCTTATGCTTCATTTAAATTGTATCATGTTCATAAATAATAGCACTGTACTCTGTATATAAAACGAAAGATCGAGTGGTATGTAATCACTAATCAATTTGTTGTTTGCTTTGGAAAATATTTATCGTTTGAGTCTTTAAATTCACAACCATTTTATTACATCTTATTTTCGATCATTTAGCTAGATAGATTATTGAAATTTATTTCTCTCCTATTCTAACAATCTAACAACACATCTTTTATTTTTTGCTCGAAAATTCTAATTGTTTGTTAATTTATGAAATATATATTAAATATGTTTTATAATTCACTTAAGAATTAGTATAACTATTGTTTTTCTCTTTTATAATGAAATGAATATATTGTTTGCTATCAATAGAGACAGCATTCTTCACAAATATTTATTTTGCGTCAGTATATACTGTGCTTTAAATTCGTATAATTCACCAATGTAATATATTCTCATTGCATTACTTTAAACAAGATCGATTATATTAATAAATTCAATTCACAAACTCCTTTCTTATATTAATAATCGAATATATTGTCGATAATTAGCGAATGTATTACCAATCGTACGAAGAGTCGCATTCGATGATTGGCTGCGAAGTCTCGGTTTTCAAGTTATCGCTTATGTCTTTTGCCGGCCAATCGCTGAATGTGTTATAACTTGTTGTCTCGTTTAATAACTATGAGTTAAACCATGCTTAAATTTTTGTATAAAGTTTCAATATTTTTATTAAATAAAAACTAACCTTAAAATGACGTCTAATTGCACTCAAATCCCAGTTGCCTTCGGGTGACACCAGATTGAAATGGTTTCCCAGTTTTAAACTGTTTTGGTACGCTGTTTAGAAATACCAAGTAAAGTTTATACATATTATATCTTAGTTAGTATTATCTTTCTTGTTAAATAATTGCTTATATACATATATTTAAAGATCATATACTTCAATATTTAACTTGTTCAATATTTAGAACTTTTATTACTTAAAAATATTAACACCATCTGAATTGATAGAAGTTCTAGCAAGCACAGATATTGAAAAATGATATTACGATATGTACTTATATGATG
The DNA here is from genome assembly GCA_034697605.1 of Metabelba pulverosa. Taxonomy (NCBI): domain Eukaryota; kingdom Metazoa; phylum Arthropoda; class Arachnida; order Sarcoptiformes; family Damaeidae; genus Metabelba; species Metabelba pulverosa. Next base: position 16,151 of record JAQIXC010000033.1, read on the forward strand.
CAAGAATTTGGTTCAAATACTGTATTAGTGCTCGTAACGCATATGTGTGTGAAAAGGAACATGGCGAATCGCTTACTTTGAGTCCATGCATAGTTCGGGTCTAAGTACGGGTCTTCGGTTTTGAAGGGATTGGTGGCACTGGCGTCGGTGGGGTCTCGCGGCGGCATCGGTTGGTCGGGGCTCTGCTGCACGTTCTGGCGCGAGTGGGAGCGGGCTATGGGATTGGTCGGCACTCCATGTGGGGCTAAAGCACTGGCGTCGTCGACGACTACGCATTCGTTGTCTTCTTCGTAGAATTTGTAGCCCTGTTTGGGCCGGTAGTAGTTCAGGTGCACGAAAGCACCCAATACTAGCAAACACATCACTCCATACAAGCGGAACGTTATTTGAGTTCCTATTAGTTATTCGCGAAAATACATTGATATTTGAAAATCGAGTTTTGAATGCAATTGAAAAACATTTACCGAAACGGTTGACGAATACTCCGCCGATAATAGAACCGCATCCGCGACCCAAGCCGTGATGCAAGCCCTGCAACACTCCCTGAGTCGATGAGCGCAGCTGTGGTTCCGTGTGTTGAGTGATGTAACTGCAAGCGGCCGCCCATACCGTCGCGTGGGTCACACCTGCCCGCAGTACACTGTTAGTCGAATTGCACCAAGATGCATTATATTCACTTAAATTAACCTTGTATCAATTCGAAGGGCAGAACCCACCAGGGGTTTTGGAGCCAGGATATGTAGAGAAACCTCGCTACATTACATGCCAGGCCAATGCACAAGACCTAAATAGTTGTATACATTAAGACATGAGTTAGTCTAGCGTCGACAGGAACGGGAGGAGCGGCAGGAGGAGCGGCAGGAAGAGCAGACCTTTGTGTGTCCGAAGTGTTTGATGAGACTATAGCTGTAGAAATAGGCGCAGATCTCCGACAAGTGGTTGATGACAGAGGCGACACCGAAGAGGGTGGGAGTGCCGCCCAAGTCCTGCAGGTGCCAGAAGAGAAACGTAAAGACCAGTCCAATGCCGAAACCCATAAACCAGGTGACGAAGAGGAAGGCCGCCTGACGTACGGTCGCCAAAGAGCGCAAGACTGTCATCCATTGCGGCAATTCTCGGGTGCGCTGAGCGAAGACCGCACTCTAGCAAAGGCAGGAAAGGCATGAGATTAGGCACCGGACGAGTGTTCGCGCGTATGGGCACAGCATTGAGCGATGCACTCACTTTCCAGTTGTCGATGAACTCGTACTTCTTGTCGGCGCTCTTCAGCTCCGGCGGCTTATTAATCGGCGGCGCAGTGTTGAGCCACGGCTTGGGATTACAACTGTCGTAATCGTAAGGTTTGAGTTGAATGTCGTCAGTAGTCGTCTCGTAAGTGCTGTCGTAGTCGAAGCGGAATTGCGTCGCCGACAGGAAAGCACAGGCCATGAGGAACGCGAAGATCGTGAAACACGTCACGTAATTGCGTTCCCCGATGTGGGCGCCGCACGGGTGGTCAGTGAACCGGGTCGAGTTGTCCAGCGCTATGCCTACGAAGAACATCGAGATTCCCCACCCGAATGAGCCGAACATCCGCTGCTGCCCGTACTTGTCGGTGTTCTCGCCTAAGTGCACGTTTGAGCATGTTCAATTTAAGTAATCTCAATTGTTTAACTTAATTTTAATTAATTCTCAATTAAATTATTATATATTGTATAGAATAATTTTTAACCTAGACTATTTTTTATATAATAGAAATATTGCTGCAATATAGCTCTTCTTTTTATTTACATTTTTTTTTCAATAATCACTCTTTTTATTGATTTAATAATAGTTTTTAGTCTAATTTTAAATTGAAATTCAATTAAAAATAAAAATAAACTTGCTTTAAAATAAACTTTAGACTTAATAATCACTTTAAGAAATTCTGTATAATTTTGCAATTTATCATTTTAAATATTTGAAAAACGTAATTGAGTTAGTGAATTATTTGACTCGAATTAAGCATGCTGTTCAGTTGAGCATCGTAAATTATGTCAATAAGCATTGAGTCGAAGTTTATTTGATTAAAAGCTAATTTGTGAGAAAACATTTTTCTCCACTCATTTATTTGCAGATAAAATTCGAAATGAACTGTGTAAATTCATACCCAAGTAAGTAAGAGTGGCGCAGTCGGCCAGAGTAATGGCCGGTGCGCTGAAGAACTCGCCCAATAGGACGAGTAGGAGGAGTAGGAAAAAGACTTCCTTCACGTCATCTAATTTGTAGACAATGGTAGAGAACGGCGGCGACACATATGACACATGTTTTTCCTGATTGTAGTTCAGAGTGTATTCGACAGTTAGCGGCGATTTGCCGACGATGTGTGTCGGCGGCGGCTTATGCTTCGAACCCCACTTCGCGATCCACTCCTCCTCTTCCTCTTTGTTCTCTTCAGCGCCTAATCGGTTCGCAAACAAAAAGCATGTTATTTCAGCTAAACATCAATTCAATTCTTGTTTTTCTTTTTCATCAAACTTTCTAAAACTCATTCTTCTCTTATATTTTATACCAACTTATTGTAAATTATAGTAAATATTTAATTCAGTAGTTAAAAGCCATCGACAAAATTTAAACATACATTTATAACTATTTTATTGCTTAAAAACTGTTTGCACATTAAATAAACGTGCACTTTTAACCTAGTTTTTGCATTTTTTCTGCATTTTTATAAGTTTTAAAGTTTAAAAAATTATATTTTTGTTATAAAAATTTAGGATTTATTAAATTACTGATTGGTAAATTTTTGCAATTGTAATAATATTTGCAATGGTAACTATAGAGATTGATTACTAAATTATTGTTATTAGTCATTTATTGTACTAACTGCAAATAATATCAATATAACAAGTTGTTTTTACAACAACGCGAACGCGCAAAGTGGCGAACGTGAGGACTAACCGCGTTTACGGCGGGAATGGTCTTCAATGAGTTTGGCGTCAATGTTGGTGTTGTCGCTGATGTCGGGCTCAATGGGGTCGTTGGGGTCGGCCTTGTAGTCGGAATAGGGAGTGAAGAGGATGTGATGCGTTTCGTTGAAGATAACACACGCGGACGCCGGCGGCCGTATGAATGCCAATGAGAACGTGAATACAATCCAACAAATGAGCGAAAAGAGTAGAATAAAGCGGCTCTTGTGGAACCGATCCGCTATTGTCGACCAGAACGGCGCCGCCAGGAACTCGACGAATGGCCGAATCCCGATCAGAGTTCCTGTCCAATCAATCAATGCAACCAATTAACAAGATGTTTAAATAAATGCATTTCGCCTAATACTAGAATGCTCAGACAATTTTAATCATTTCATTTAATGGTAGTGTATAAAAAATGGCATGATAAAAGCAACTGCATACCGGCCTGTATTGCATTCATTCCCAACTGTTTGAAGTATACGGCCATCAAAGGGAAGAGCGAACCGAAGGCCGAGAAGAAGAAGAAATAGAATATCTTCGATATGAAGAGCTCTCTATCGACGTAAGTCCACAAAACATTGAGTGAAGAGTTGTTTATAGCGTTCGGAAGCGTTTGCCGATTTGGCGGCGGCTGTTGCCGCGGGTCGGTCTGCGAGGCCGCGCACTCGTCGATGACCATCCGGTTATCAGCGGTAACGGTACTGTTGTTGGAATAGGCGTCGAAGCCCTGGCGCGGAAACTGCGAAAATCCCGTTTGGTTTGAATTCATGGCTCCGGTTCTTAAGCACTAGAATAGGAATTTTTGTTATAAATGCTACATTGTTATATTGTTACATTGTTTTTGCATTTCTGTTTTCAATCTATTTATTGATCCATTTATAATGCTCTTTTATTTTTATTTAATGCTAACATCTATATAATTAAGCTTGATTAATTTAGATTGTAAATAAAGCATTAACGAATTTATGAAAAATAAAAATATAATTATACTGTAGTATTCATTAGCAAAGTAGTGAAAGAATGAGCTTGGTTAAAATTAGAAATGCGTTTTGTTTTAACTTACCTTTGTATTAGAAATGAAATTTGATTTAAATGATAAAAAACTAGATTTTGGTTGAATTTAGAATCGGATTTAAAAATATGAATGAGATTTGATGTATGAGACGAACCGTCGGCTCTCGGTTTGGTTCGACGAGAGATCGATATCGAAGGCAACGAATCGATCGAATATTTAAGGCATTCCGCAGTCATTCAGTCATTCAATTACTTCTATTTCTATCGGATTTCAAGCACTCGAGTACTCGAATAGGCCTTAGAATCCCTATATTCGAGTATTACGTTTCGGAACTATTCTCCACATATGTCTCCCTTCAGACGGGGCTGAGAGGAGAGCGAAAAAAGAAATTTTCGCTGTGTTTCAGGTCTGCTGTTGTGCCAAAACCGAGAGATTCTCGATTCGATCGACCAGTTTCTCTCCCGTTCCTATAGTAATGAGCGCTTAGCGCCGATCGATATTTTGCATCATCGGCTCAATCGGTTTAGGTGTGAGTCGAATGAATACCTGATCCCTACTTCTCGCCTACTCTCTCTGCCCTTCCTCTGCCTTCCCTTCCCGTCTGCCTCTCGTGTCGGCGCTATTCTGCGCCAAATCCTATTCTCGACGCTTAGCGCAATTGTGCGCCTCTTTTGACCGCTAATGCTCTCCAATTAATACTAATTTTGATTGTTATAAAATAATTCACTCATTATTGTATGACAATTTAGTATCTTTATTTATTCTATTTTATTATTTTAATAAATGTTTAATGATCTGTTTAATTTACAATTTATTTTTAATATAAATATTTAACATGATCTAAAATATTCAGAACATAAACGCCATGTAACATTTAATGTTCAATGTTTTGAAATATTTATTAAATTTCAAACAATTTTCAAATAGAAAATAAATTGAAATAAAATGAGAATATAATTATTATACTCTATTTGATTAACAATAAATATATTATAAATTTGTGTTTAAACCCTTTTATTCATGTATAATAATGTTTACTAAACTAATTACTCTTAATAATTTCTACTTAATTTACAAAATGTTTTTAAATCATGTTTAACATTTTATATTAATAACTTATTATGCATTGGATTAAATTAAATAAAACGTAGATTTAATCTATTTTGTAAATCATGATCAATGTCAGTTAGAAACCAACCTAGATACTTAACTTATACGAGCAATTACTTTTAAATAAAATAATTTTTAAAATGTTAATATAGCACTTTTATTTTACGTTAACATTTAGCAAGCATTAAATTAATTATTGTTATTTAATTTCATATAAGCAAGTATAGCAACTACAGTCGCTTAACTGTAATGTTACATAAAATTAAATATTTATTTTCGTTAATTTACTTTAAGCTAAATTTAATAAGCTGTTCTCCGATTAATAAAACTTTAATGTATATTTTTGATGCATGTCAGAATACATAATTACAGTGATTAAATGGATTTTGTAATTAATTCAACAAATAATATTTAACAGACTCTTTATAAAAGCAAACTTTCGCCTAAATGTGTCACTCGTTTCCGTATTTTTTGGTACCATTTGGTGAGATTTTAAGACACTTTTGTTCGCAAAACTAACAGTGAATTGCAGTTAAAATCAAATCAATTAATTAGAAATCAATTCTCTCTTGAAATGACTTAACAGATAATAAGGAGTTTTGTTAGAAAATCAATTCAATTATTAATAATATACTTTATAGTATAGATTATCCTACTTTTGATCTGTCTAACCAAATCAAAATCTTTATTATTTTATTTTAAACAGACACAATATTTTGAACAGCTTAGTTAAACATTATTCGTTTGCTTTTATGTTTAATTCTCGTCTCATAACTTATAAAAAAGTATTTTCTAGCAAGTTTTTTTTAGTTGTAAACTATGCTAAAGTAAATTTTTATTCAATCGTTTATTTGCTAATCCGACTAAGACTTTAAGACAAAATTAATTGCTCTCAAAATACTTTTTCAAGCTGCATTTGTTCCTACATTTTGTAAATTTACAATGCTTTCTCAGCCGTACCAAATGGATTTTATGCCTTGCTGAATTATTAAATTATAAGCTACAAACTTTTGATTACTGCAGCCGAGAGTAAAATTTAGCTCAGAGTTAGCGCAGTCTGGATTTTGCGATGCACAAGTTTAGTCAAGTCAAGATAAGTTATAAAATTTTAAATTAAGAATGCTAAATTAATACGTGCATCATTGATAAAAAAATATTTAGTTAAATATTATGCAAATCTATCAATGTATTTATAGCATTGTAAAATAATGTCTAATCACGAAGTCTACCCAGAAATGAGAAAAATATGTTAAGTTATGCTCGAAATTAGAATATGTTTTTGGTGTTTAAGTATGAAAACAAGTGATAGCGAGTACTGTCGCCTTAAATATGATTAGCGCTAATGAATTGAACGAAAATTAATTAATTGTTTCTGTTTTTTGTGGAATCAGCGCTCGTTTTTCGTCGAGTTTTGTCCTCTTTATTGTGTGAAGTGTTGCGGAACTGTCGCTAATCCGCGCTTTCACTCAATTTTTTCCTATCGATAGTGCCTTCGAATTGCTTTTCGACATTAGATTACAATCGAAATTTGAATTTCGAAATTCAAATCAGATATGAAGTCTTTTGTGGCTCTGATTGTGATGTTTGCGATGTCTTCTCTTTTTGTTTATTCGCCCACAGGTTTGCCTTAAATACCATTCAGTTTTTCTTTAATTAATTAATTAATTTCTCAAACTTATAATTAAAAGTTTTTTGGTTAACACATATTAATTAACTATAAATTAATATAACCTAAAAGCTTACTAAATACTAAATTAGTTAAACTTTATTTAATGTTTCCATGTATAATTATTTTGAATTTATTATCTAAAATAATAAGCCTAACAAGATGTTACAATTCTAATATGTACAAGTTACAAAATGTTTTCTCTTAATTGATTTGTTTATGCAATATATGTTATTTTAAAACTAAAATTCATTGGTTTTGCAAATCGGATAAAATTATCAACATGCATATAACGACTGGACATTCAGGGCATTGGCTGCGAGCGCCAGACATGACGTTCCTCTCGAAGGCCGACTTCCAATTGGCAGAACTGCTTCAGTTCGACGACATAGAGGACACGAGCACTCCGTTCGACGATCCCGAGGCTAAGGACACCTACTATGAGGGCGATATGATGATCAAGGAGGACGAGGAGAAAAAGGTACTGTCTAACTCTACATTCGCTTCCAACTACCCATAATTAACAGCAAAACTTTACTTTTATTTCTTCTAAATTATATTTAAGCATGTGAGCTAAAACGAGCATGATAAATCTAAATTATTTGCACGCATAGATGCAGATATTTTAAACTAATTTTTAATATACATTATATATTAAATTAATGAATATTTAAAACATTTAGTCATAAGACATAAATAAAGGCTGACCTAACTTGTCTAACCTAACGTAACCATGCTAAAATTTGGCGTTAGGTAGCGATGTATTCGGCGAAGCGGTGGCCGAACGCGAAGATTCCGTATATAATGGAAAACAAATTTTCGCCGGAAGAGAGAGCGGCGATCGCGAGAGGAATCATGACTTTGCAGGAGAGGACGTGCATCACATTCGTGCCGAAAAAGGAGCATGATAAAGATTACGTGTGGATGCGTAGAGGACCCGGCTGTGCGGCACACGTCGGCCGAATTGGAGGCCAGCAGTGGCTGTTTCTCGGGAAGGGCTGCTACAGCATCGAGACGGTGGTGCACGAGCTCATGCATGCGGTCGGCTTCATCCACGAGCAGTCGCGGCCGGACAGGGACGCACACGTCAAGATCCTCTGGGAAAACATCAAACCCGGTATGTGATGCCTGCGCTCAGTGCCCAGACCTCTCATTCTAATCAACACTGTTTTCCATTCAATTGCGACTTCGAAGCGGCGAAACGAAACTTCCGCAAACACACGACCGACTACTTGGCCGATCACGGCTTCCCCTACGACCTCATGTCAGTGATGCACTACCGGCAGTACGCCTTCTCCAAGAACAAGAAGGTGACGATTGTGCCGCGCAGGTCAGTGCCGTACCTGCGCTGTCGCGGCCACGAGTGTCCGTCCGATCTCGATGTCAAGAAAATCAATTATCTGTACAAATGCCGGAACGGAAAGAGCGGTTTTCACGGCACCGACACACCCGACAAGCACTGGTACGGATCGAAGGACAACGAACTCGAGAACAATATCCTAATCGACGAGAAATTCTACGACACTATGCCCTACGCGCGGGACGTGTACGGCCGCGACGACGAGTTCGACCCATCGGAATACCAGCGCCCAATGGACGGGCCGTCCTGTGCGGGCGACTCGTGCTTCGACTACTACGAGGCCGACGCCGACATCGATCGGTTGCCGTTCGAGAGTCGGCAGACGCAGGCATTGGTGCGATTGCCGGCGAAAGTAGAAAACGCGAACTTTTTATGGGTTAGTCGTCTCAACCACTGATGCGTTTCGATTCGTTAGCATTCGTTAGCATTGTTTGCATTTTTAGTCTTTTAATTAATTCCTCGTTTCGTTAATTTGCCAAAAGTTTAGACGAATTTAGTATTTATTTAATTTGTTTCGCTATTTATTACAACGAAAGAACACTTTTACCATCCATTCGAATGCATTAACTTTGTCTTAATGTCGAATTTACACAGTCAGTTAGTTTTTGTCAAATTGCAAATTGTTCTGTGCAACAACTTCCTCATCAGCGAAATCGAAATCAAATGAACAAATTTATTGTTATAATGTATAATGTTTAAATTATAGTAATAAATGACAAGTTTTTTACATTGAATTTTCAAAACTATCAAACCGTTCACTCCTTTCGTTACTCATTTCAAATCAATTAATTTAAAATTGAGTGCGGCTTAAATTTTTAAATAATCTTGATAAATGCACTAGGAAGGTGAAAACATGCTTGATAATTAATGCCAATAGTCGTCTTTCTTAATTATGATTAATGGCCATAACTATGCATCAAGATTAATTATTTATAACCACAACTTATTATTTACATTTCGATCAAATTGCTACAGGTTAATAAGTTTATGCCTGACGTCGAGTTAAATAGTAAAGTCGAACAAAATTGTTGATAGAATAAAGTTTTTATTGATTTATGACAAAACGTTGGACAGTATGACAAACATCGGGTAGAAAATGGACAGAAGGAGTGATAGAGTAGTTAACAGAGCGTTAGAGCGTTTCGAACAATTTGATTGTTTAATACTTCGAATTTTAGTTCATTTTTACTTTTTTCACAATTTCTTTTGTATTGTTTCCGTCGAACAAAACTCTAAAACTATTAATTACAATACAATCCGTTTATTTAGTTTATATAATTGTGACATAAAAACAAAGAAAAAATAATAATAATCTAAATTATTGTCAAAATATTCTCGATTTGAAAACTAAAAATATAAATAATAATTATATCGTTTATATGTATATATATTTTATAAATTACAAAATTTGTTGTTTTGAAACGTATTTTTGTATAGAAACTCGTGTTTAACATAAATATTGGTCCAAAAATCGTTACAAACAAATCGAAATCAAAGTAAATATCAATTTTTGAAAACAATTCGATCACAAATACATCGAAAGAGTTTTGTTTCGGAAATACAAATCTGTTTTCGCGAAATATTTACTCATATTTTTGTATTCATTAACAAATCAAATGATAAAATCAGAATTTCGTTTCAAAATAAAAACAATCGTTTAATTACATATAATAATAATAATAAGAATAATAATAAAGAATAGAATCAATAATTAGTCGAATTGGAAAAAAGTCAAATCAAAACGAAATTTGTTTTAAATTATTAAAAATAGAAAATAATTTGCTTTTCCGGACATAATATCTGATCTGCAAAACCAAATCATAAGAATCTAACCATAAACGGCCCAAACTGTCAATCAAAACGAATTAATCAAAATTAGCATCAAATCAAATCAAATCAAATAAATAGTTAGTAATTAAAGCAAACGTATGTCGAATGGCATTCGGTATTAGTCTTCGAAAATAAGTTTCACATAAATCGGGTTTAAGTATCGACTCAAATGACTATTAAGTATATATTTATATCTTTATTGTTTCGGACATTAAATGTTAGCAAATTGTTTAATAAAAACATCTATTGCTTAAAATTTTGGACAGTAATAAGCAATAAGTAACACAATTAATGTAACAAGAATAACTGCTTCAGCCAACATGATTATTGTACTTGATAAAATGAGACGAAAATATTTAAACCCAATTTATGTTCTATTTAGTAATCAATGCATTCAATAATATTAAAGTTAAATAAATTAATCATGCAAAATTATCATTCAAATCAAGACAACCATTACGTTAGTTAAACCAAAAATACAATTTCTTATTCGAAAAATATTAGTTCGTTTAGAAGTAAAGATAAGTATGAAATGTAGTCAACCAACACTGCAAATGCTACTGGATTAATTTTGAAGAGCACTCTATTCATGTGATTAAGCAATCTATGCAATAGTGAAGAGTATTTTCGAGTAAAATAATCAAATTTATTCGTTTCAAAAAATAAATAAATAAAATAATAATCATAATTAGTATTTATTAATATATTTCTAAATTTTGACTGAAAATTAAAAAAACATGTCAAAGAGATTATTAATAAACATGTTTTATTCTTGACATAATTTGTATTAAATATTTCTAAATAAAAAATTACTAAATTTGTTCTGATATTTATATATCAATGTTAAATGGTAAAATTAAAATGTGACGGATAATTTTAGGAAATGCTCTTTACTATTCAGAGACAATTTCGAAATCAACACAATAGAACATATCATCATGATAAATCCAGTAGTGATTAGAGAGATATTAGCCGATAACTACATCTCATATTTTTGAGAAACGATTGTTATTAGAGGTAAGGGTTAGACAAAAGACAAGACAATCGGTTCGAACACAAAGACCAGGAATTAGTTGAAGCGTTAAATGCAGTCGTTTTGTAAACAAAAGGATTAGTTTCGAGAAATGCAAAAACATTTGAAAATTTCGAACAAAAATCAACTAAAATATTCAAAACATATATTTATACCAAAAAACAGTTCAACTCTTTTATGATCCAGAAGTGGCGGCCACTGGAAAAGGGATGAATAGAATTTGCAAAAAGAGAAAAACAAAAATTAAGCATGATAACAAAACATAAGTAAGCATGATAAACAACCAAAGTTTGGAATTTGAAGATCACTTTAGAAAATATGCTTTCATTTTTAGAAATCTCTTTTCGGAACACTTTTGAAAAAATCAAAACTGTTTTCTGTGTTTGTCGAATAAAAATATGAAAAAGCGATAATTTGTTCAGTGTAAATTATCTTATGGCACATTAGTTTGGTTTTGTTTTAGTTTTGAAAATTTCTTTCTGAATAGTTTGCAATTGAAAATAAAATTGTTGTAAAAACGCGTCTTTAGTGCAAAATATCATATCGAGAGACAAATACTTTTTGTTTTTTGGGTAACATTTAAGGCATTGGAGTCGACAGTGATATACATGTATAACAGTATAGGTATAGCAAGAGATAGATATAAATATAATATACAGTAATTAATATATCAATAGATTTCATGTATATATATAGATATATAAACACTTATTAGTTATACAATAATTGATTGGTTTTTGTCTTATTGTTAGTGAACTCAACGATTCGAACGATTAGTAAAATCAGAAATTAATGATAAAAACAAAACAAGTAATTAGTTTAAAATCATTTTTAAGTTAAATATATTTATAGCTATCGTTATAACAAAAAACTTAAACAAAATGATGTTTTTGTAGTTCAGTTCGAACGGCAAAATCGATTGTAAACCACATTATAATATATTTTTGATAAAACTTTTCTCAAAACATACGCCGGAAAAGAGTTTTTGTTTCTCTCTTTTCTGTATATAAACTCTATTAGCAATTCATTAATCGGAAAACCAGGCTATTGTGGAAAGAGATTTGAATAATATTAGCATGTATAAAGTATTTAGGTTTTTAAATTAGATTTCGCAATGGTTTGGATCTGGGGTTAAGGTTCTGGGTATTCGAGAGTCGATTAATTGCATTTCGAAAACATTTCATTTCATGACTCGATTTATACAAATAATTAAAATTCCTATTCAATGCCTAATTTTTATATTCAGTGCACTTTTTATGTCTGAAATAATTCCGAAACAACGCTTTCATCAATCAATTATACATGCACCTATTAATTCAATTTAATAGAAATTACGGTATCAAGCAAAAATTGAATGTCAAAACAAACACTATTACGTAATACTATAACTAATCAAATTCGCAATAATCGATAATTGCAAAACTGTTGCTTGCTAATTAAGCGAAAAATTCATTGAGATTAAAAATATGCTTTCCAATTTAAAGATTAGCTAATTAAAATAAAAATTTCCATGCTTATATTTGACTAAACAATTAGATTAAAATTTCGAAAACAGCAAAATCATGACAATAAACAGTTTAATTGCTTTCGATGCCTAACAGCGCATCGAATGTCTAATATAACAAATGAATATTGTTTTCAACACTTGATTAGAGCGTTATTTCGATAATTTTTTCATATTATTCTTATCGACAAATAATAGACAGAAACAGACATTTGTTTAGTGATAAAAAACGAGTCATCACTCGAGTATAGAGTATAACGAAGGCAATTGTGTCGGTGCTGTCGGCACTGAAAGTTTACGAACAGTTATCAAGTATTTCTAACGCAACTTAAATAAAATAAAAAAAATCTATAAATGTATAAAAAATTATTCGCACTTTTGATAAGAAAAATTCTTTTGGAATATACTGTATACATAAAAATAAAATGTTTAATAAAAACAACTATTAACATAAAAACAAAAGTGAGCTGAAACTGTGAACTTGATTCTGATATTTGCAATAATACTGAACTGAAAAACGAATTAATAGTTTCGACAAATATTTTCCACAATTTGTATAAATATTTAAATATAGAACTCATTATTACATAACAATCAGTGAGTATTGTGTTGTCAGGAGAGCACTGATTGCATTCGAAACGCAATTAATTCACTCTTACGGCTAATAGAGGTATGATATAGTAGAGGATAGGGCCGGGAGGAGAGGTCGGGGAATGGGTTAGGGATAGCGGCTGCTATACAAACAGTAACTCAATATTTGTGCTCTTAATTGAAAATCAAAACAACAAAAACCAATCAATCGAAACGAGAATATAAACCGAAATAATAAACGAATTGTCGTTCAAATCAAACATCAAATAAACGAAAGAATAAAATAATAAATTAATTAAATCAAAAACCAAAAGTTCTTACGAATAATAACAATCAAAATAATGATAGCAATGGCCACTAAAATCAAAATCATCTATCGATCCAATCATGCCGTTTGACGGGACAGTCGGTGTAGGTGTGGAGTGGAGCGCACCGACGGGTTCGGGAGGCGATTGAGTGGTTGGGAGAGGAGAAAGAGAAACGAATTAGAATTGTATTGAAGTGAAGACTTACTGCCGATTATAAGAATTAAAACAATAAGGATTGCGACCATCAATGCGATCATCTGATCGGCGATCGGATAACAAAACGCTATTTAGTAATCAATTCATTCAAAGTCTCTATACATACGCTATGACAACAAAACTAAATACAAACTAAACGATCGAATAATAAGAATTGCAATTAACTGATCGATACTAGAGTTGCAAAACAAACAAAACACTAATGCCTTTCGACTAATATTTAAACTGAAAACTAATTAATCAATACATCACTACATGAGTACAACTCATGTTATTCGAGACTAAGTGTTGACTAAGTGTTTGCGGGTATGAGTCGATCGGCGCCCGTATTATCGCAAAACCAGAATTGCGTTAATCGGTCGCCGATTGAGAGCCGAAGCGCGTAAAGCAATGGTTGCCAACAAAAGCGGCCATACCTTCAGGTTCTTCCACCAGAACTTGCGCTTAAGCTTCCCGGCCTGTTGTTCGAATTGGGAGGCGCCGTGTTGGAGGGCGTCCGCCCGGTCGTCCAGCTCCGACAGCTTGTTGTCCCGTTCGAGCACTTTCTCCACATTCGTCCGCATTATGCCGACCACTTCGTCCACCTGTGCCGACACAAACACAATTCAATTCAGTTGACAGTAACGGATGGGCGGCCGCGTCGGCTGCGCTCACATACCTGTGCCTGCGTTTGCTGCAGCCGTTTGGACGACGCGTTCTGCTGTTGACTCGCATTAGTCGATGCGTTTGAAGACATCTTTCCATTGGTTTCGCGAATGAGTGAAGAAATAGAAATGTCTTTCAATTAGAAACGCATTCAATGGACAAACAAATTGAGTGGAAAAGTGACTAAAATTTGTTTATATTTCGCATTTGTTTGACAATTGAATTGATAGTAAGAATTGAGGATTACTTTCGACGAGTGAAACACCGATTGGAGAAGTGATTCGCGGTTTTGCGGCGACGAGTCGGTCACTAATTAGCGGCAAATCAAGTGTTGATTCGGAAACGAGAGGCCAAATGAAAGTCGGTTTGAAATGAGAGACCAAATTGCGAGCGATTAGTAAACGGCGAACGAAACGTAACGCAAATGAAAATAATGTGAAGACTCGTCGCTCGAGTGAAGCGATTGAAACGATTGAAACGATTGTAAATATGGCTAAACGTAAACGAAAAGAGAGACGAACGCCACTACAGCTCAACAGTCACTCATTCAGTGCATTCATTCAATCATTGAGTCATACACTCCAACCACAAGCGATACTCCACTCCAACCGCCATTAAGTACGTCCGCACTCAACAGGGGTTGAGATGTTTACGTTTTACTCCATTATATCGTTTTACTAAAGACATAGCGATAGGGATTCGCAATTTTCTAAACTTTTACACTTTTTATGCGCTAACATTTGTACTTGATAAATAAATACGGGTGATATTTGCCCATTTGCATTGGTTACCATGTTTAAATTTAGATAAACTTTATTAAGCAATACATTAGCAAGCTACATAATTATTGTTATAGTAACCGAGATACGAAAATAGTACTATATTTGCTCTGTGCAATTTTAAAGAATATTTCTAATTGTATTCAATATGATATGTGCTCGATATTAGCATGTATAAAAATATATTGTTTTGTAACAAACAATCTTTATTATATATTAACAAGAAATTATTTAGTACGAGTAAAGTATATTTTATACAGTTTCTCATACAAATGTAATATTATACTATGATAGCACATTAATAGTAAAAATATAATCTTGAATAATTTTTCAACAAGTTTAATTCTATACCAAATTAGTGCACTAACACCACCAGTAGAGGGCGTTTGTGATGGTTGAGCGAACAAAAAATTAGTTTGCATTTCATTGGCAAACATTTTTCTACTTTAAAATTATGGGACTTTTAAATATAGAAAAATGTGTATATATTTAGCAACAAAACAATATGCGAGCCAATAGTGAGTGTAATAGTGATAAAAGGGATATCGAGTGCCTCTACGCAACGATTAAAATGTTTTTAACCCTTTAGTCGATAGCAAACACTGTGACGCAGAAACAAGAGACTAATTACGACCCTTTGAATGGAAGAGCAATCGCATGACCGCCGCATCGGATGCCGTCAGTTGTCACAGCGTTTGTGACGGCGACGGCAGACAGTGATTAAAGAAGAAAATAAAAAAACAAAGAAAAGGAAAAATCATTTGAAACGAGAATTTATGCCAAAACTTCATTAATACGGGTATTGATTGCAAACACTAATTGTGTTTAGATTTACATCTCATTTGTAATCATAAGTCTAATAATCATTAATAATAATAATCAGAAGAATAGGAAGACTCGGAAGAATCGGAAGAATGATGTGAATGGAGTGAAGAGTAGCTCTGCGGGAAAGACGGGTTAACTGCGAGCAGACACTGAACGGCGGGTCAGTGAGCGTCGCCACACAATTACCTCAAGACATGACTCAATCGCCTCCATCGCCATCGCAAGACGGGAAGCATCGCAACCATTGCAACCACAGCTACCTTTCAGTCGTTACCTCAACGCGAGCGCCGACATCGACGCCGACGCCTACGCCTCCGCTCGACTGCGAAACTCAATTAACATTCGGATAATTACTGGTATTATATCGATAACGGGTTCTAAAGACTAAAACTGCCGTTTAGTTCAAACTCTAAGACATTACGCAAAACACAACTCAAGCGAATCGCCCGAAGCTGTCGCCAACCGACGCGACTCGGGATTCGCTTTTCGGGTATTTATCATTCGAAGCACTCATCCACTCACTCGACACCTAATCGCGTCGTCCGATCCGACATTCGGGCGACACAACCGACAAACGCATTCTCATAGCGACGCATACGGCCAGTCATACCGTAGGCATAGACGCATTGAAGCCATTGAGTCGACCGACGGATCGCCAGTCGATCGGCTCTTCGAACGAATTCCTAATCACTATTACCTCTCAATTGCCACTAATTCGACGATTGCTTTAAGTATTGGACGAAAGGAAACGAAAACATTCTTTTCGCTCACTTTCGATGAAAATATGTTTTGATTTTGATTTTCATTCGACTCAACACTACCTCAAAGACTCAGTTGTTTTCATTTGTTTTTCGGACAAATCATCCGATAATTCGAAGCTTAAACTCATTGCAGATATACATCAAATACAGAATTTTTCCTCAAAAACTAATAATAAGTTTACGAAGTTTTGGCATTTTTCTCGTTTTTTGATAAAAACATTTTTGAATAACATTTTTATGTCATTTTAATAATTATAATAATCATAAAACTGATGAAAAATTTGGTACAAATCTAATGCCTGTCCACTGGAACCGACAGAAGTTGGGAAATGTATTTCACGACTAAAGCGCTCAGAAGTTAATTGAAATTAATTGCAAAACCAATGCAAACAAAACATTAGACGAAAAGCAATTGTTTCTCAACTCTAATCCAAACGAAACATAAGTTTCGAAAAACTTTTTTGAAATAATTGTTTTGAAATAATTTGTGCAAAACGTTTGGTTCGGAATCGGGTAACGGAATAGCGGTTAAGATGGCGTCGAACGAAGAGACGCATATCTTGAATCTGATCCGAAACCTGTTGCTCGAGGAGAAGGAACGGGAGAGGATGTCGTCGATGCGCGGCCACCACTCGGACAACAACAACGACAGCAATACGAACAACACATTCAGTACTACGAGTCCGTCGTTGCCGTCCATCGGCTCTCTATCCGAACTGATGACCAGTACAGCCAATCAGACGCATCATATCGGACGCAATGAGCACTCGTCGACTGGCCTGTCGTTCACTCCTCGGCCGCAGTCGGAGCCGCAATCGAATCTAAACTTTTTGAACTTAAGTCAATTCGACTCTCAGGCCATTGGTGCTCCACATCCGTCGATCGACGACTTGCTGGGACTGACGTCGGGCCGACTGCCGATCTCGACAGCGTCCGGTGCTATGCCGTCACTCATGTCACCACTACCTCACTCCGGGTCGCTGTTGTCGCAGTCGGGCTCTCGTCAGTCGAGCGACGACTCGGCCGACGCCAACCACCTCCTCCTCTCGTCGATGTCGAACTACGCGTCGCTGGTGTCGGCGTCGGGCCAACAGCCCATCTCGACGCTCATGCCATACCTGTTGGACCCGATCGCGTCGCCCAACTCGTCGATGCAGTCGTCGGCCACTCTGATGACGCGCTTTGAATCTCAGATCCGATCCATCGCTAACGACATTCAGACGACAATTCAGCTGCACTTGAATGGACTTCAGATGCGAAAGGAACAGCTGCTCCGGCAGTTGGAACACATAAAGCAGACGTACGCGACGGTGCTCTCGATTGCCGCCCAGTCGGACGACTCGACCGCTTTGTCGTTACCGCAAATCACTTTTACGAGACCCGACTCTGCCTTATATAAAGCCGTCACCACTTTGGGCTTCTTGACCACTCCCGCCCTCGCCATCAACTGCTCGGCCACCGGCGACGGCGTCGAGATGGCCATCGAGGGCGAGGCCACCTGTTTCACCATCACTACCCGGAACTGCTTCAACGAAGAGTTACTCATTGGTTAGCAAATGATTACTAGATTTTGATTTCAATTATTACTAAAACGCCTTTTTTCACTTTGCTTCCGTTCCCTTTCGCACCAATAGGTGGCGAACACCTGGATATCGAGATTCTAGTGACCGACGCGAACGGCTCGTCATCGATGGTAATCCCGCACTCACTGCTCGACCACAACAACGGCAAATACACCGTCACGTATACCATACCGCGCGGACTCAAATCACACATGGGTCAGGTGCGCGTGTCGGTGCTCGTGCACGGCCTCCCGATTACGGGCACACCGTTCGTCGTGAGCATTGAGAACCAGCGGACGCGGAACGCCTGGAAACGGATCGCCACATTCGGGAGCGAAGGCTCGCAAGTGGGCCAGTTCTGCCGGCCCTGGGGTGTGGCGATCGTCCGCCTGCCCAACAAGGAGCTCAACTTCGAGCCGGGCGGCGCGGGTGCGGGCAGAGAGTACTTGATCGCAGTGGCCGACCGCAGCAATAACCGAATCCAATTGCTCAAACTCAGCCTTAACTCGCTCTCCAACACCAAGTCCAACGCCGGTGCCGGACACTCCAACCTCAAGTCCAGCGCCAGTGCCGGGTCCGCTCACACCAGTAATAATGGTATCGGACATCCCGGCGCCCACAGCACGGCGTCCGGCGCCGCCAGTCAGGACGTCTCGCTGTCTGTGCTGCACGTGTTCGGCAGTGGGCCCGGCACTCGACCCGGACAGTTCGACCGGCCGGCAGGCATTGCCATCAATATTACTTTGGGTCATATTATTGTTGCCGACAAAGACAACCATCGCATTCAGGTTAGGGTTCGGGTGCTTATGGTTCACAATCGCGACGAATAGTAGCCAATTGTTTGGTTCACATAACTGTCCTATCAGTGCGCGCATAGGTTTTCTGACTAACACTACATAACTTAGAAGTTTTGTTTAAACTTAAAAACTAATATAAACTATTTGGCTCTTCGCACAGGTATTCGACATCTCGGGCACATACCTGTTCAAGTTCGGGGAGAAGGGCGCGCGCCCGGGCCAGTTCTGCTACCCGTGGGACATCGACTCGTGCGCACAGAGCTCTCAGATTCTGGTGTCAGATACACGCAATCGACGCGTACAGCTGTTCACGCCGTACGGCCAATACCTGTGGCACTGCTGCCAACCGCTCGACAGTCCGCGCGGCGTATCGTTCATATCGAGCGATAAGTTCGTGATCTCCGACTTCAACAAACACCGGCTCCTCATCATCGACAAGACGAGTGCCAACAGCAAGGAGGACGTGACGCCCAAGTACATCGGGTTCGGCGAGGGCAGCGCTTGGGGTGAGTTCTTGCGTCCGCAGGGAGTGGTCAGCTCCGGCGCCACATCGATATTCTGCGCCGATTCGCGCAATAATCGCATTTCGATCTGGAATTCCGCGACTCAGAGCTTCGACTACCTCAACGATGAGGTGCTCTCTCTCGACCGCCCGTCCGGGCTCTCGGTCGCCGACAACCTCCTCGTTGTCGTCGACTTCGGCAATAATCGCATTCAGATCTGTCAGCGCTAAGTGCCGGCCCAGCAGTCGGAGCCCGCAGTCGGCGCCCGCAGTCGCTGTTTGTGACACCTCTTTCTGATTGCTATTCAAATCTATTGTTGCTTTTTATGAAGTGTCGACTCTTTTGTCTTACTATGAATTTGCGGTCAAATTATTGTTCGTTTGGTTTCCTTTTTTGATACACTTTTACCGAAATATTATTCAATATATTTCGACATTTTTTATAAAAAAGAAAAGAAAATATATGAAAAAAATTGACAAAAACAAAATAATACAAAAACAATGCGAAGTAATAATAATTAAAATAACTATCACTCAAAAACCGGTTCAAATGATTTTGTTTGATGTGTTAAGTGTTTATTATGGTATAAAAGAAAAGACAAAACAAAAACTTATTTTTCAAAAATTCGATACAAAAAACATTCGATACCTACCGCTCCTCTTGTACTCCGAATGAGAGGTTAGGCCACAAAAGTACTTAACCATAGCTTAAGAAACAAAAAGATTTCGAAATCTTTTCCATTAATAATCGACATTCAAAACGATTTTTTTTTTGTAAATTTAAGTATTAAATCGCAAATCTATTCTCTCTTTTTGTGTTAAAAATATCTCAGTTTTTACGCAAAGATTTTTTACATATAATTACTGATAATTACTGCCAACAGAGAAAAGAAAACTGTTTTTCATATTTCGAAAGTATGAATGAATAGGAAACTAATCAAAAGATTAATTTGAAAACACAATCACTCGTTCTCTTGAACTCAATTACTGAGATTCTAAACTCGGGTTTGAATTCCGAATCAAACGCTTTTCGATTACTAGTTATTATAGAAATTGGTTTTTGTTTTTGTTTGCAGCGAATGAGAGACACATTTTCGACAAAACAAACGCATTTTTGAAACAATTTCTTTTTATTGCTCATTCTTTGCAAGTTTGGATTGTTTTAGTGAAAATCTAAAGATAATTAAACTAAAAAACATATAAACAAAAATTGTTTTAAATCTTTTGTGGCTTAATTCAGACAAAACAAAACTACTGACAAAATACAAACATTAGTTGAATTTAAGTGATATATAAATATATCTTTAAATTCCAGATCAATAAGTGCTTATAAAACCTGACTTTTTATTTGTTTTATTATTATTATTACTAATATGTGTTATAAATATATATAAATATAATATTAGGTATTTTTTAATTGATTTTAAAATTTATTTGTTCTTAAATTACGGGTAATTTATATATATAATATATATGAAAATATAATTGTTCTTGAACATATGGAGAACACCTTTTTATTTAATTGCCAATTGAAACCTCATTTTAAAACAAACAAATGTTCATTGAAATGACAATTCGTTTTTTGTTTATCTCGATATTTCAATTCTGCATTCATTTTAGGCAAAACATGATTAAGTGATTCGTTGTTTCTTTCACATCATTTCTATAATATGAGTGAATAAAAAATAAAATAAAACAGAATATTCTGTATAAAGTTTTTCTAAAAGAATACAGAATTTTCTGTATAAAGGGTTGGGAGAGAAGCAGAAGGAATGTACTGATGTATTCAGTGGATAATTGAGCGATAAGTACAGAATATTCTAAAGAATAGCTAATCTGTAATTGAATTAAAATTTAAAAACTCATTCTCTTCTCTAAAATCTATAAATATATATATCCTTACAATTAATTTTAATTAAATTTAATTGAATTTGTTTTTCTAGTTTTTCTAATTAATTACTCGAATATTACGATTACTATAATTAAACGGAAAGTCAAACCGAAATGTGATGTTAGGCTAACATAAGAAGTGAGAGTTTGTGTGCGTCTGAACGGCGATGAAGAGAGCATATGATTGCTGACGAGAATTGATATGAATTGTTATGATAATTATTAAACGAATTTTAAGAAAAACGCGTTTTTAATAATTATTATTAGTTTGTGTAATAAGTGTCTGATTTTCGATGGAAAGTAAAAAATGAATCGTTTTTTCTAATTAGAGAATTGAATTTTTCGGAGTAGAGCTGAAAATCATTTGCAATTCTATTCATTAAAAATGTTTTTCAAAATAAACTAAAGTTAAGAGACTTGTGGAGAGAGAGAGAGAGAGAGAGAGAGAGAGAGAGAGAGAGAGAGAGAGAGAGAGAGAGAATGGGACGGTTTGGTAGGGGTTTGGATGAGAGTCTATCGAATTGGTGGCCGAAGGGTAGAGGAGATGATAGACGGGTCGACAGATAAAGCGGGCCTTTAGTTGAGTCTCTATTACTGTACGTCAACTGTCACTACTTTTTCTCTCTTAAAAACAAATTTTCAATGTTTTTACTCCTTATAGTCGAACGGCTATTAAAAAAAATTAATAGCCTTTAAACTAAACTCTATTGTTATTTAAATATTTCAACTTGTTCTTTCCTACCAATATTTGCAACAAATTGCAATTTTGCTAATTATTACGATTACTATTTGATTATTTCGAATTCATACATTGCATTACATACATAATTACATGATAATTAAAAATACAAATATGAGAATAATATTTTGTATATAATCAGGGATTGTTCGGTTTTTTGAAAACCTAAAAACACATTTTTTGAGAACATTTGTACTTGCACATTTTTGTACAAAAACAAATACCAATACGCATTACTAGCAGGAATAAACATGCCAACTCTGTGCGATTTTGTATCCAGAGCTTATTATGAGAAACAAAAGCTACCTGATAAAAAGTTAGTGCTCAAACGACTAACTTTTTAAAAATAAAAGTTTTCAAAATAAGTATAATTATAAAAACTAATTCCCAATCATAGGTCCAGACAATTGTTGACTATAACAACGCCAGACATCCCGATGTATACCGAATATAAATATTGAGTTTTTTACGGGTAATCTATAACGTGTTCTAATCTATAGAATTGTTTTTATTTCCTATTTTACCTCATTTTCTACACTTAATTAATAGATTAATTAAATTATTTGCGAATTTTACTATTCAATGATTACGAGTATTTTTTCAGCACATTATTTCTCCGGTTATTCTCGAGAGAAAATTGTGTTTTGTAGCAAGTAAAAATTAGAAAGAATTTTTTTTTATTTAACCCACGTATCAATTATTTCCTACTTTTTATCCTAATTATGACTATTAATTCATTAACTATATTATTGATTACTTATTATTATTATTATTATTGATTTATTACATAATTAAACCGAAAGTCAAACTGAAATGTGATGTTCATTAATGAGAATCAGAAGTGAGAGAAACCGTATGAATGATGAAAGCATATGATTGTTATGATAATTATTAAATTGATTTTTTTCAAAAAAAAGTTAATTCTAATAATTATTATTTATTTTTTGTGTAATAAGTGTTGGTTTTTATTTCGAAGCAGAAAAAAGTCTGAAATTGAATTTAAGTGAATTTTATGGAATTAGTGCTGGAATTGTGTATGAATTCAATTCATTAAAAAATAAATTCAAAACAAATATTTCAAAAATATTGTCGAATCGAGACTCAAATCAGATGAGGATTTTTGCTGCCCTTCACCTGTGGACGGGTATCGAGTGATAAGGGGTTAGAATCGGAATTATTTCGAATTTTCCAAACTTTATATTAAATTATTTTTTTTAGTGCTTAATATTTTTTGAGTAAAAAGTGTTAATTTATTTTCTAATTATGAAATTAAAATCAGATTTATTTTATCAAATTATAAATATTTATAACTATTTAAGAATTTAAAATAATTTCTATTTATAAGAAAGTTGAATTTTAATATTTATTTTAAAATCGAATCACATTTTTAGTTATCAATATCCGATTTATACCCCAATTATGAAAAATGTGTCGAAATTCTGTCAGATTTGGGTCTCGATATAGTAAACCATTTTATAAAACAGTTCTTTTCAATGGCTATTGAAATAATAAAATAATTAATAGTCTTTTAATACCTTTTTAATACAATAATTGTGCTTTAAATTGCTTTTTCTTTTTATTTGTGCAAAAATTGCAATTTTATTATATTATTCGCTTTTAAGACAAAAATAAAATTTCAAAAAATTCATTGTTTTACGTTATTTCTTATTAATTTAAACGTGTTTAATTTGTAATTTGCTAAATTGATATCAACCATATGGATGATTATAACAAATGATGAATGTTTATTGATGTGTCTATGCCTAAATTTTGTTTGGGTAAATTTATTGAAATTGTGGTCAATATTTACCAACAACAAGAGTATTTTCTCACAATCTAGTTTTGATCTGTGCAGTATTTGAGATGAGAACCACATCAAGGATTATAATCAGGTACAGTATAAATTAAATAATAAATTTTTTAATGCTTACCGTAAAATATAGTATAGCCTTAGATTGTTTAAAAATCACGCTTAATTTTACAAAAATAACATGTTAGGGTTGTTTTATACAAATTCATGCTTTGCATTATTTGTTAAGTTAAAGGTTTCGAATGCTAATGACCAAAGATCGCAAATTGTGGCATGCGCGAAACTTTATAGAAATGTCTTTTATACATTATTTTCACAAGTAAAATTATTATTCGCTAATACATGTATAATAAAAGCTGAGTTGAGCTAATATATCGGCTTATATTTTACTACCGGTAAACTTGAACTTAATTGCTGTAAACTTATGAAGCATTCCTATTTTAAAAGGATTAAAACTTTACACATGCAAATGATAAAAAGTTCAAATATTTTATATAAATGACCATGCATTTAAACTGGCAATAAAATCAAAGATATAAAAACAATACAGTAGAACCTCCCGATCTTAAATCGGCCTTGGGACCAGTAAAATGCTTCAACATCGAGAATAATTCAATATCGAGAATACATGACTAAACAAGACTGACCAATATGACCTTAATACCTCTACAATAAGTCTTAAACTTAATAGGCAATAATAGCTATTATAATAGCTATATTAAAATAAATCATATATAATTTATAAAAATTCTACATTTTGGTTGTGATTTAGGTAATTAAAAAATTTATATTTAGCAAAAATCTAGACAGGTGGATTAAGAAATGTGTATAAATTTAAATAAACTTATTTTTAAACATAAACGGTAAAGTTATTAAATTATCATGTTAGAAGCTAAAATTAAATTTAAAATAAACTATAAAATGCTTAAGAATTACATTAAACTATATTTAAAAAGTAGTATTTTATTTTAAAATATATAATAAATATAAATGTGTCATTCTAAATGTATTTTATAATTATGCCCGCCTAAAATAAATATGTTGTATATTTTATATACAGTATATACTAAAAATTAAAATTAAGTTTATGTATAATATATTAAAATATTATAAAGAAATTGCGTATATATATTTAATATGTATATTTAAATCATATTTTAGTTGTTTACATATATAATAAGTAGCAAAATTAATAAATAAAAACTATTTATCTTGATATTTTTAAAAACTTCTATGGCATTAAAATTAACCTTGAATGTCTATTTTGTAATCAAACATATTTATAATGTAATATTTGCAATTTAATAATTTTTATAACTGAAAAAAAAAATTAATCCATAAATATATTTATAAATAAATATGTTGTTAAACATAAATTGTTGTTAAATTAAATAATTCTTAATTTAATAATATTATTTTTTTAATACAATATTATATTTAATAAAGTTTTAATTATTTTTATTAAATTTCTGTTAAAAATCATTATATCATTAATTTTAAGTTATTAACTATGTTGTAAATGTGAATAATTATAAAAGTATAAATTAGTAATATAAGAGTTTGATAAGAGCATAGACTTTTATTATTGTAATAAATATGTAATATTCAAAATTATTTTAATTTTTGACAGTAAATTATATACATTTATTGTTTAATCAGATAACATAAATACTAATAAAATTATAGAGGTTTTAAATACATATTGGTTAATCTTATTTTATATTTTATCATTATTTATATTTAAAAAATTTAATATATAGAGGTTTTGACAGAGGTATTGGGGCAAAAAAATTGATTCAAGATTTAGAATCGGGAATAATTTAAGATCGAGAATATAATTTATAATGGGGTTGTATAGAAATGATTTGGGACTTTAAAAAAGGTACAACATCGAGAATAATTTAAGATCGAGAAAATTCAAGATCGAGAGGTTTCACTGTATATGCGAATAGTATACAAAATTATACTTCAATCTTTCTCAATTTTACAATAATCACGCAAACATATTTTATAAAAATGTTCACAAATTGCGACCATTGCTAATGACAAACGAGTCATTTGACAATGTTGTTTTCTATGTCTATTTTCAACTATGACGTGGTGGTAAGTTGTGTTAAGATGATTCCGATACACTGTAGTATAGCACTTACTTGATAAATTATTTCATTGAAAGCATTATAATAACATTTTTATATTAACTCTTTTAATACTACTTACTGATCAGTAAATACCGGTACATTGCACAATTTTGATATAGATGTAGCATTTATAGCAAAATCTATTTCAATTATAAAATATTTTACAACTGTCTGAAAAATAATCGTACAGAGTAGTTTTCTAATATTGTCTCAACAAAAGATTTAAACGACTGATTATTCAACTATTTTTAATAAATTCATAATTTTACCATGTACTTGATATTATCAAAATAGGAATTGTGTATTATATATTGTTACAACTTGCACAGTATTTAGATTACAAATGAAAAGATGAAAAATAATGTTTTAACTAAATTAACAATAGTGTTTGAAAACAATAAGATTGCTTAAACTTGTTTCGAAATTCCCGAACCAACTAAACAGATGTAAAGTAGCGAATGCGGAATATTTTGAAAATTTGGCAAAATTCTGATTCTTTTTTATTAGATTTTGTGACAAAATATTCAGTTTTCGAAACTGGAAGGTATTGGTAGAGTCGAGAGGAATATTGGCTAAAAGTGGGCTAAATATGATTATTATGGAAATGAATGGAAGAGAAACTCTTTTGATAATAAACTTGTTAACGAAAATCCGATTTCTATTCGCATTTATATTCATATCGGCGTAACACCGCTCTCACACATACAGTAGAATATAACTTGATAATGTTGTTTACTATGAACTATTACACGAAATCTCATTTATTTGATTGAATTAGATATAGCCAGGTTTGTAACATTGTAGCACGGTCATATTTTGCACTGTAGTTTAATTTTAGTGAAAAAATGATTGTCTGAACAAAAGAGAAAATTATTGAAACAATAGATAAAAAGCGGAATTCGTGTCAAACACGAGAGGATTGAATGAAAGGAATGACTGATTTGTTTGATTGGCCGCTGAGTCCTGAGTCGCGATCTCTCGTATCTATTGTATTGAAAGTTACGTTTGATTTGATTGAATCACTTTTGATGACTCGTGTTGTGTATCAATCGAACGGCACTATTGTTTGTAAGCCGTGATTCACATCGGAGCTACCAGTGCTCTCCGCTCAGGCATCGCACTTAATATTCCATCTCGTTAAGAACGTGCTGAGAGAGCATAACTGCTGGTTCTGCTCTCCATCTCCACTCTATGTGCTCTCTATGTGTGTGAGATGTATGTGGAGTACTGGTAGAGCTGGTAGGGCTGGTAGGGCTGAGTAGAACAGGAGCCGAATTGGTATGAGTGCCACAACAGCTTAACTTAATGCTTAAAATCCTAATCATTGCTTCGATTCTTATAGCGAGCGGTAAAACAGGCGACCGATTCGTATCAGCCATAGCGCGAACGGATGACTCGAAAACGGCTAACTGTGCGCTACTGTGCCTACTGTGCGCTACTGTGCGCTGCACTTCAATTTGTCGCATCAGTAGTCGCTTCAGAGAAAACTAGTGTTTCGCTGCTTTTTCGCTCCCGATGTCTGTCCAGACGTTCATTTCCATTTGATTTGATTTCTCTTTCCAACGTCCAAATCAAGCTAACTGTGCTGTTTGCACTTTACTCGAAACTCACACATACTCCTAATGCAATGACACGAATGTTTCATTACTCGCGATGTTTAGCCAATCTCTGCCATCTCTGCCATCACTGCCATCACTGCGAACAGAGCCAACACTGCCGGCGCTCTCTATTTACAAATCTGTGTCATTCACTTGTCTCCCATTGTCTCACATCGTCTCAGCTTTTCCGCACATTTTCTGTTTGTTTTTCAAACAAAACAATTGTACGAAAAGTCGAAACATTTTTACTTCCAATTCAATGTTCGCTGCATTTCATGAATAAATCGATATTTTTTGCAAAATTGGAGAAACAAACCAAATATATACAGTTATACAGTATTTTTGATTCTATTATTAATGTAACTTATTTGAGAAATAAGTTTAATGTGAAAATATTAATTCATACATGATACATTTTTTGTTAGTCATATGTTTTGTATAATATTTGTGAACAAGATTTTCTAATTTAAAAGTCACTACAGGCATACAGTATGCAGCAGTCAATTTATTAAGCATGCTGTAAATAGAATTGATTTCATTTAAAAATTGCTTGTGCTAAATTACAACTAAAATTAATTTATACTGTGTGGAGTAAAATAGTTATATTTAAACGTTGAAATAAAAAATTTAGTGCTAATTAAACGAATTGATTTTATAATAAGGTTGTTATCGATGTTAACGACATACATGAGTGATGTGCCGGCGCTCGCACATCGTTTTGGGACCGAATCGGTGGAACAGGTGTTGCGAAAACATTAATATATAAAATGTTTGATAGAATATAGAGAATGTGATTACTGTATAAGTTATTTGAGAAAAACTAAATTAAGTCCACATTAGGCTTAAACACATAAAATATTTAAGCAATTGTTTATACAGTACACAGAGTTGGAGAGAGAGAGTCGGAGAGTCGTCGAGAGAGTTGGCGCGTCGTGTTTGGACGTCGACTGGAAATGCCATTACATTAAACATTAAATATGATTAGTGTTTGGAATGAAAGCGTTTTTCTGTATCTAATTTCCAAACATTTTCGGCGTAATGGGTGTCAGTGGAGGGAAGAGAGCGTAGAAATGGGTAGAAATGGGTAGAAACGGGTAGACGTAGTTCGGAATAGGAGGCGGGTATTGGTGTTCATTCATGAGTGCGTCTCGTTTTTGTGCCGAAACAATACGCTCTCTTCCGGACGATTACTCACCAATGGACCAAATGCTAGACTATGGCAGCGATGCCTACGATGCCTGCCATGCCTGCCATTCCTGCCATCCCTGCAATGCCACTACCAGTGCATCCGATGCCAGTTAACGGCCAAATACTCTACGATCCAAACGCACACATACGAGCTATTAGAGCGCTAGGCATTCGCGCCCCTGGATGCAGCTCTGGCTACTGTTACAGTAGCAGCTCTGGCTCTATATCGCCGCCACTCCAGCTTCGCTGACCTATACTCCCAAACACTCAACCAGTGCTCCAGTGCTTCAACTTTTTTATTCGTCCAATAGTTTTGCGTTTTTATATTCAAAACCGAATTATTTGTTCAAAGTTTTCAATAAATACTTTCAAACTTACAATTGAATCAACTTTTCATCGCTGACTGACTACTGGCTCTGCATTTTGTCCGTCCATTGCTTCTAAGCGATCAAAACGCAGTCACTTAGACAGAGATAAAGTTTATGATAATATTTTATTTCCTGTCTGACCAGTGATTACAATGTATATTCTCTACCATTAGTTTGAATTTTTGATTTTGCAATACTTCGTACGAAAAAATGTTTTTGTATTTTATTTTCGCAATCATTAATCAAATACGAAACGAGCATTTCTATCAGAAACTCGATATTACTCAACTCAACTGTACATGTTACTTTTCAAGTAGGAAATGCATGTTTGAGTTTCTATTTAATGCTCTGCTTGTGTGCTATCGGCGCTAATAACTAGTGTTAAGATTAAAAATTGGAGTAATGTTTGAATACTAATGGAGAGTTCAGCTCATGTTGTGTTGGATATGATATAACATATGAATTAAGAGCTAAACAAAAGTTGCGATCAATTTGTTCGGACATTAATGTTAGAGTAAGTTATTGACAGATCAATGGCATCGGCGCTGGCACTGCACTCGGCGCTGTGGCACAGGGATGGGATCGGCGAACGCAGTGACATCGACTGACAACTCAATCGGCGCACAGATTAGTATCACTTACTGCCGAGAGCTCTGCTGCGACGGCACGTGCGCTCACATCTAAATGAACGGCACAGGCAGTCGGCACACGTGTCGCTACACGACTTCGCCAGTGCTGGCGCTACCCGATAGTCAAGAGTGACGTTTGATTAAGAATTTTGTCGACACTCTGATCGTCACTTTGGGAACCGATAGCCCGAAAGGGATATATTGTTGCAAATCGTTTACACAAATACTAATAACAAAAGCATTTCTCGAATATTCTCTTAATCTAAGTATCGCTCAGTTGTCTCGCCGTACGTCTGGTGCGGAAACTTAGCCATCGATTGATTCGAATCGAAATAATCTTTGTTTACAATCACTAATGCTATTCAAAACGGCATTTATCGCTCGACTCATACTATACGCGATTTCATTATTAGTTTTGAGAAATTATTAATATTCGTGTCGTTTATCGCCATTCGAATCAATGAATGAATATATGATTTGTTTGTCGACCACACAATGCATTATACAGTACATTGCGATTTGAGATTTGCACAGTATATCGCAAAATGAAAATTTGTTACTCCAATCAAAAGTGCGATAACATTGGAGCGAAAACATGGTTTGCATTGAATATGAATTAGCGAATCAACGCATTGTGTCCTTCGAATGATTATCTAATTAAGAGTCGCGTCTATTGTTTCCATTGCTTTATGTGTGTCGTCCGTCAGAGTCGAGTCATAACCGCTATTCCGCTTATATTCCGATATTTTCGTTACAAAAGGAATTAAATATATATAACATATAACCATTTGCGCGTCGAAGCACCGGAACAATAGCACCCGAACCAAGTGTAGGAATTGGTGCAGAATTTCTGGTCGTCAGCTGTCGGCGCGCATCAAATCAATTGATGTTTTGATTCACCGATGCCTTCATTAATGCCTTCATTAGTTGAGATCCGATGAGAGAATAAATATATTCTTTACTACAAATCACTGCAAACACTGCAAACACTGCGATCTCATAACCAGTCAATTCTTTTGTTTCTCTATTCATGTCAATTGATTTTTGCAACAAAAACATTATTTTCACATAAACTTGTTTATCACAAATTCCATACAAAATATTCAAATC
Organism: Metabelba pulverosa; assembly: GCA_034697605.1. NCBI lineage: Eukaryota > Metazoa > Arthropoda > Arachnida > Sarcoptiformes > Damaeidae > Metabelba > Metabelba pulverosa. The sequence goes on from JAQIXC010000033.1 coordinate 47,055, forward strand.
AAAAATCACCCAAATTTTGCACCAATTTATGCAAAAAATGAATTTTTCAATGAAATAGAATTTCATTTTAATTAACTTACAAACAAAACATTTGATATTTTATATAAAACTTATCGATATATTAACTTTAGAACAAATCGTAAAAATAGAGAAATTGCAAAAATAGCGTAAATTTATAAAATTAATGAAAAAACTCAAAATTAGTTATCAATAGAATAAATATTTTGTCTCAAAATTAATTCAATTAAATGCAAAAATCGATTTAAAAAGTATTAAAAACCAAAAGTATTTGATTTGCGAATCCGTTATAATCAGAGAAAAGTGTTTTTGAGAACCGGGTTGAGAGTCGAGTGCAGAGCCGAAAGCCGAGAGCGAGGGCTCAGTTGACGCCCCGACGGCACACGTCTTTGTGCGAACGCTTCCAATCGATTTCCTGGCAGTCGGGCGTACAGTAGGAGGCGATCCAACAGCAGTAGTACTGCGCCTCTCGGAGGCAGACGCGGCACCAGTGCTTGCCCTTGACGTCGACGACCACCTGTTTCCAGCGCTCGGTCTCGAGCGCCAACTGCTTGGCCAAGGCCTGGGCCTCGCGCTCGAAGCGCTGGGCGTCGGCCTTCGCGGCCACGAGTTCGCTGCGAACGCATTCCAATTGGCGCCGCATTTTGAATAACTCGAATTCGGTGTTCGGTTTCGGGTTTATTCGGTTCGGCTTCGGATCGGAATTACAGCGACTTTTGCAACCATTGAATTCGATTCGTGCGTTCAGTATATTGTTGTTGATCTGCAGCCGCCGTTCGGACAGCTCTTTGCGGTCGAGCGCCGCCGCTATCGGCTTCAGTACCGGCGGTGCCGGCAGTTCCGCACATATCTCCGCTTCGGAGTCGTCGTCGTCGGCGTCGCTGTCCAGTTGGGCGCCGATCGGCACGAGTTTCGGCGGCGTTTCGAACACCGAATCACTGGCCGTCGGACTCATCGGATAAATGCGTGAATTTGAGCCGATTTTACGTTCGGAGCACTTCTTCGGCGTCGACGTCGAGATATTGGCGCTGAAGCGGTGGTAGCGCTGGTCGGAGAGGAGTTCGGAAGCGGTGGCATAGCTGTCGTCGGCGTCACTCGAACTCCGGTAGCTCTTCTCACACGTCGTCTCGCAGACCACCTCTCGTTTGACCGCAAATCGATTGCCGTTTTTGCGCCAATTCTTGCGCTTCGGCTCAGCTCTAGTCGTCGCGCACTTCCGCGCCGTCGGTCGGCCCGTCTTCGGCGTCTTGGGCTTCGGCGCCGACTCATAGCCGTCCGGATCTGCTTTGACGTGGAATTGCGGTTCGCTTTTGATGGGCCGTCGGGTGTAGTACTCGAACTCAATGTTAAACCTCTTCGGAGGCCTCGACTGTCGCTTATTCGCCGATTTGGTCCTCTCGGCGATCGTCTCGAACTGCGAGATCGGAATCGCTTTCGGTTTCTGCGGTCGACCTCTCATTTCGCCCAAACCTCTGATCGAATGATCCGTTTCTTCCGTTAATTTGGTTTTGATTTGAATTTCGATTTGAATTTCGATTTCGATATTCAATGCAAACAATGTCTGAATGCGTCGAATGCGGCGACACTTGACTCGCCTTTGACTCCACTTTGACTCCACTTTCGATTACAGTCTTCACTCGAATAGCGATTCAAAACAATACAAAACAATACAAATAATATTGCGATCAATGCTATCGTTATTTCATTATTTCTTCAGTTAAGCCGTTATTGTTTTGTTTTTTTCTCTATTATTATTCAATTTTATTCAATATTTTTAAATATTAAACTCATGTTTTTGAGTACTTTTGCCTAAAAAATTCTACCCTCTTACATTAAATATTTATCAGTAACACGCTATAAATTAGCCAATTTTATTATATTTTTATCATAGTTTTAAGAATATTAATAATTTAATTCTTTATCTAAATTATTAATAAATAACTCGAATTAATTAATACAAATTTTGAATTTATGCATTTTATTTGATTACAGTATATACTTAATTAAACAACAAACAACTAGATTGTAATTTACATTTATCTTGATAAACATTTATGAGACTAGCATATGAAGACTAGAATTATTAGAAAATGGTAACACGAAATAATCATGATACAAATGAACGTCCATTTGGTTTGCATGTGATTTAGCGAATGAAATAAATTGAAGCAATAATTTGGTTAAGATTTGTTGCGAACAGAGACCGGCGCTCACAAGCAATTGCAAGGGAATGGATGGAAATGGTATGGAATGGTATGGAATGGTATGGAATGGCAGAGATATCGTTAGAGTTGATGGCCATCATTAAGACTGCAAAAGATAGAGTGGTAGAGAGGGATAGAGTGGGAGAGAGTGGGGAGAGTGGGCCGAGTGGGGGGTCTTTGTGTCCTAAATATCGCTGAAGATGTAGTGAAGTAGTGGTAAAGATATGATACATAATGTCATATAATAGACGAGTCGTTACTGTCGTTACTGTCAAAGCAATGGACAATACAATTATCTGCCCTTAGATTCCCGAATGAATGCGATCGCCAGTTTGCAGGCCTGTGAGGGCACAGGGATGTAGCCATCGAGCTATTGATCGGCCGGTAATTGTAATCATAAAACAGCTCTTCATTCTTCTTCAGGCACTCTATTCTTCCGATTTATTCGCAATTTTTGTCTCCGTTTTGAAAAATAATTCACTTTTGCATTCAATTGCTTATAATTTCCAACAATTGAATGTCGTTTTCAATTATAGACAGTCTAACGAATTGCGGTTTCCTTTCATTCCCCAACGCACCCGACCCACTGTCTTACCAGCACCGGCACCACTGCTCCGGCACCACTGCTCCACGTCTCTGTTATCATGCACACATTCATACATACAATTCCAAAGAGTTGTTTAATACAGTCGATTCTTGGTTATAATCTTGACTAAATTTATATTTACTTTATACATTAAAATATACATAATTTATCTGTTGAAAATAAAAATCTAGCATTTATATTTTGGAATTAGTACTTAACTGCTATTTTAAACAAGCTTATTCCTTGATAGTATGCAATTGATACCTATGCAATTATTAATGTGTAAACTCAGTGATAGAATGAGAAACGAGGCGCGACTGTAGTTGGCGTTACCATCATTTAAGTCGAAGTCTCGGTCTTTGCTCGCAAGCGAAGACACGACTGCTCTGGTGTGTCGACTGTGCGCCGAGTGTTGTGTTGTGTGTGCGGTGTGTGAGCTATACCTCTGCAGTACCGCAATTGTAATCATAACAGTGATGTGCACTTCCCAACCAATCATTTGCGCTCAACTGATCCAAATGAAAGCCGACTGTCCTTCCCGTCCTCCCCGTCCTTCCCGTCTTCCCCGTTATAACGAAGCGAACGGTGTGTTCCCATTGTTCCCATTCTTAAGACTGAACACACACTACAAAAGACGAATACTGTATATACTCTTTCAAATTGGTTACAGTTTATACCCGTACATTTATCTTGCTCATTTCTATTTACATAGCTTACAAAATATAATCGTTCAATATATCAAATATAAATAATAAGCAACTTTTTCAATTAATTAATTTTCTACATGATAATAAATTCTAGAGTAACTTATTTTTTATATTTATTTATTGTTTAATTCTTTATTAAATTTTAAACTTGTTGAAAAGAGATAGAACGTAAAAGATTCGTTTATATAGTTTTAAGCAAAACATGAGTTAAAATAGTGCATTTATAGTATATTCAGAGTTTTTCAAAATTATATTTTTTGCAAGGTTAAAACTCAGTTATTTGAAAAGCTTATTTACAATGCAGCAAATATAATAAGTGTGTATGATGTGTGTAAGTTACATGTAAAGTTTTGTTCAGGTTTTAAATCAATCTCATTACAAAAATTAATATAATCTTAAATGCAATTAACTTCTCTTAATCTAGTATAAAAATTATTACCTCAAATGTGTCATGCTGTCAAAAAAAAAATTTGAAGTAAATAATCTTAATTAAACAAAAATTGCCAAGTTAAGAACATCTCTTTCTACACTTTACTGTAGAGTAAAATATAAAATTAATCTTGTACCAAATGGTCAGTTATGTACGGATATACTAATGCTATAAATAATGACAATAATTATATCAAATTTTTGTGTACAGTATATTTCATATTTTAAATTATTAATTATGAGATTTAATGTATAAATTAGATAAAAATAGTTTTGAATATACAATGTATTAGAGCTGAAAGTGAAGAATACGAGAAATAAATTATTGTTGAAATTAAAATTTTGATGTTATTTAATGCAATTGCATATAGAATATATTGTGCATTGTTACTTCTTTAAAGAGAATATATTATATGAATTTGAGAAATAATGGCATCGAATGGCGGAGAGAGATATGTGTTGTTGTGTGTGTGCTATGACTAGAGACTATAGAATCGCCAGATTTGTGACAATCGACACAATTGAAGCACTGCTTCACTCGAATGGAAACAATTTGATTACAATTGAAGCATAAATTGGATGACGAGTAGAAAGAGCGGAGAGAGAGAGAGAGAGAGAGAGAGAGAGAGAGAGAGAGAGAGAGAGAGAGAGAGCAGCGATGATAAGCGGAGAACAAAAAGTTGATATAAATTGCGAAAAATTCTAATATAAAGACAGAGAGTAAGAGAATATTGAAAATCTCTATTGTTTGGCACATTTTTTAGCTTTGGAGACATAATATGTTTTCTATTCGATAACATACTATGTTTTTCTATAAATTATTTTTTACTTTTTAAAGTCTGTTTTTTGTCGTCAGTATAATTTGCACAAAAATATTTTGAAATAATTTATGAAGGATTTTATTTTCTTGTTTTAAAACTTGTATTTTATTTATTTTCAAACTTATTATTATGTATTTCAGACTTATTATATATTCACTTACACTAGCAGTGTATGTTTCTAATGTAACAATTTGTAATTATAACTACGAATTATTTGCACAGCTAAAATTGCAATTTATAAAGTATAAATGCATTTTACATAAATAAAAAAATAAATGTATTTAAGTTTATAGTACAAAAATAGAGATGCGCATTTAAACTAAATAAAACAACATTTTACTGTATTTGTATAATTATAAATAATGTTTTATGGTTTAGAAATTTGATTATTAATTGTATTGCTATCTAATGTTTATTATTTGCTGTATTGCTTAGACTTTATAACATCTAACATTCTAATTTGGTTATATTTTGCACAGTACAATGCATTTTTAAGGCTTTTGTTTATAATTTCATTTTGATTAATCAACTTAAATATTAAAAAATAAATATTTAAGTTTGTATATATGACTAATACTGTGTAAATTAATATCAATCGTTGCAATAAATTTCCAAAAAGTGATGAAAGTATTGAAAGAGTAGCTCAAGAATTGGTTTAAAAATTATCTTCAATTACGAGAATATATATTTCACACACAGAGAGAGTGAGTGTTGTATTGAATGGGATATTAATGCATAAAATGATATATTTATTGTTATGCAAAACTGATGCGACAGTTGGTCTGTTATAGTGAACAGGCGTTCAAATCACACACAAAACTCACACTTTTTCAGCTATAGTCGTGAGCGTCGAGCGCAGGCAGTTTTTCCGAGCGCCCGAACACAATACCCCGTTTTTTATTTCTGCTCGACTGGCCATTTGCACCGATAGCTTCCAAATGATGAGACAATCACAATAGTGTTTTGGTGCACATGGAGTGGCACTACCAGTGCTCTCGTTTGTGAAGAGCGCGGCGGAGAAACACCTTTGCCTTGTGCTCGGGCTTCGGCTTCGCATTCTATCCGTCCAATTGTGTAACAAATATTCTCGCACTCACTCTCTCCCCGTTCGCTCTCCCGTTCTCTCCCTTCTCTCCCGTCCTCTGTCTGTGCCGTATGTAGTGTGCAATGCGAGTGTAAATAACAATACCTGAGCCGCGGACGCAATGAGCCATAAATTAAGACGTTATGCGTGTATTAGCGCCGAATAAGAAAAGCAATCGAACGTATCTGCCGGAGCACTGGGCGTATAGGCGCTGCTGTTGGCGAGAGTGAGAGAACCTTAACCTCAAACCTCATCTCAATTGATGGTCGGCCGCAAGAATAGGCTGAGCCGTACGGCATAATAGCCGCATAATAGCGAAAAACACATACAAACCAAAACCAAAACGCATACAAACAGATCAATCTTTCAAAGGCGAGAGCGCCCAGAGGTGAGACACTGCCTGCGCTCCCGAGTCTATCGCTTCGGTTCGCAGGTATAGGTAACTAACCGACCATTGGTTTGTTGGACACAACAGAGCCGACTGAGCCGTGTATGGAGTATATGGAGTATATGGAGCATGAATTCAATGCCCGAATTCCCAGTCTATGCCTCTCTTACACATGATTTCGCACCGAAGTCGCTATATCTCACTATTTAGCAAAAGGCTGTCCAATGAATCAATCAGTAGTTCATAACAACACTACACTACACACTACACTGTATAATTGAATAAATAACGCACATATTCTCTCTTTCTATTTGCAAAAAACCGCTTTTTCTCATATTTTTCTCATGAATTCTCTCTTTTCTCTCGAATCCGACGATTATTATGATATTTATATCAATACAAACGCCAAACAGATTGTGATAATAGGTCTGTGTTTGCGATACACCAACCGTTCGAATGCATTCTCGAGAATATATTTTACTTTTATATCGAAGTACAACAGAACTGAATGCGTTTAATGAATCGCACGTTTGTTAATACAATTCTCTACAATTTAAATTTTTATGTAATTTTTTATTTAAAAAAAATAATTTTAAATTTATATCATATTAGCAATGACTATATGTTGATATTCCTTAAAAATTTATATTATTGCAGATTGTTAAATTAATTAACCAAGAGCAACATAAAAAAGTGTCAACAAGCTAGTCTTGTAAACAGTGTGAGAATTTGAATATTGGCAATATAAGTACTGTGTACTACAGCAGTTAATAGTCGGCAAGTGTTTAGAAGTGAAGGTATTGTCGAGTTAGTGTAAAACCAGATCTAAAATATCTTTAGCCGATCAGCAGATCAGCGAAAATAGGCGTCAATTGGTGTTCGGACTGAGAACTGAGCGGAGAATAGTCGGCATTTCAATCAATTGTCGGCAAAAGCTTTGCTTTCTATGCCTTCGCTATACCTGAGAGAGCGATGAATGGACAGAAAATTTTGTCCGCAATTGAGGAAACGACACAACAATGTAAACCCAGTTATTGTCTGAATGTTTTGCGACACAAATACTTCCAAAAACGTATAAATGAATAAAAAGTCTCTTATTTTCAATAACCATATCCACACAAAAAGATAAACGTTATATAAAAACCAATCAATTATTAGTTGTTTTATATGTCAAAACATGTTTTTATAAATTTTGTAAATAAATATACACAGTATTATTTGAACTTTTATGAAAAGTACATTTCAAAACTTATTACTGTACTTGGTATAATTTTTGAAGATAAAATTCAATAATAACCCGAGTATACAGTATAATGTATTGCATTTATCTCAGTCGACATATTTGATGTCTAATGACGAGTGCAACGAAACAATCACAAAAATCAAAATAATATCAAAATTTAAGTATATTTTTGATATTATTTTATATGAAAAATATGATTAGAAAAGGAGTTTAACTGACGAACAGATGAGAGGAGAGAGTCTATAATTGGCATTAATTCTCGAGCGCTGCGAGTGAGCCGAGAGCTGATGCGGCGCTGTTCGCCTGTTTGCTCGACTCACGTGTGCAGTGAACGCCTGTGTGAGGACTGGAAGGCCTGGTAGGCCTGGTATGGGAGAGAAGTGAACGAAACAAATTAGATTATGAACGCCTGTCAGGACTCGACTGTTAAAAATGGTTGAGTCGAGAGTCGAGAGAGTGTTTGGCTTCGAGTCGTACCAGAGATGCAAAATCGAGAAGAAGTCGAGACTTGTATTTAAAACGCCAACAATTGTCGCCCATTTCTCATATTTAAGATTCTGACATGCTACTCGCAACAATTATACTCCCATTTAGCCCACATTTGATTTAGTCGACTATGAATCACACAGAGCGCTTCCCAATGCAAATGTAGCAGTGTTAATTGCTTGAAATTTATGACTTGCAATTACAGTATATGCATTTCTACTTAATTTAGCAATTTAGTTTTATTAATTTTTATAAATAATTAATATAAGATTTTTCTATTCAATATAATATAAATTTTGTAGTCCATCAGAATAATTAGTAATAATAAAATAGTATTAATAATAAATAAAATATTATAATAATAAAATAAGTAATGAAGAATTTAGTATACTGTAAAAAAGTAACTTGACAATTTGTAGAGACAATGCAGTTGGAAAAATCTCAACGATAAACGCACTAACTATGGACTGGAAAGCAGTGATTGAGTAGAAATCGTAAACAACAGACAATCGATTGAAGAGATTATTAAAAAGCTATTCATGTAATGCATAAAAGGTTCTTAAAAACGCGGTTCTAATTCAGTTACTATACAATGAATTAACTGCGACTCTACTCACTCTCATCGATACGCAATGTTAGGGATAGTTAGGGATACAGATGTGACGATTCTCATCATAACCCCAACTCATCACTTCATCCCATTCCTGACTACACTTCGCATCCGATACCCAACTCTATTGTCATCTCATTATCAAATCCGATCCACGCATTGCGACTCTCATTGTATTGAATGTCATTTAATCGTCTTTTCAATACATATACACATAATATATCATTTTTCTCTCCTCTCTCTCTCACTATCCCAAACAATTGATTCTTGTTACAAAACATTCACTAGCTTTGCAACAATAAAATTATTTTTTTAATGTTACAAATCCATATTTATTTTTAAACTTTCTAGTTACAATTAACAAAGCAAATTTTTTAAATTCATTTATCAGAGAATTTTATTTGTAGAAATAAAAACTAATTTTTCTAAACTACAGTTAACCAAAATAATCAAGATTCAATTCATAATTGTCTCCATATAGACAAATACTGATTGGGCTGAAGCTGATCCGCGTTTCATATAAATTGTATGTTATATACGATATAAGAATATATGCGATATATACGGGATATAAGACTTACATGAGTTTAGGCATACATTCAGTTAGAATTAGACGTACGAGAGATACGATGCACGAGGAGAGAGAGAGAGAGAGAGAGAGAGAGAGAGAGAGAGAGAGAGAGAGAGAGAGAGAGCCGGAGTGGAGGAGAGAGGAGATAAAGAAATAGCAATTACAGTGTCCGGTGAGACGGAAAATGCTGAAATTGAGAGGTCGGCGCACAACTGCACCGGCAGATCGATTCTGCTTTGACTCAAACTTTCTTACAGTTCGTTACAGTTCTCCAGTTATACATGAGTTGTAGTATTTATTTTGCAGATTAATTAAGCCGTCAATCAATTAGACAAAAATTCATTTGATTTTTGCGTTTATTTTTCAAAAACGTAAGTTTTAATTAAAATTAGATTATCTTTTGCGCTAATAATAGCAAACGATAACGAATTGGCGATATTTGCTGCCGGCGTTAATGCAATTTGTTTACTGTAATGGGAAACGACTGTACGTCTGTATGTCTGTATGTGTGTGTGATATATAAGTTGTTTGTAGACATTGCCTGCATTTTCTAATATAACTTTCAGAGCACGCAATCGAAAAGGGCTTAAACACTGCAAAAAGCTTAACGTTATTTCGATTCTCATTTCACGACATTTCCACCGATTCCTCGATGAGGGAGAGGGAGAATGGAGAGGGACGGGAGAGGGACGGGAGAGGGACGGGAGAGGGACGGGGGAGAGAGACCGGAGAGAGAGTGGAGAAACATAGCGACTGTCGGGGAACGCGAAATACATCGATGGACTGCAGTGTTTCATATGTTTCGGCACTACATCGCTAATCCATATCTCTTTCTCTCTTTCTCTCTCTTCGCTCGCATTCGCTGCACTCCTCTATTCATAGCCCATATATCGCATAAAACACAAGCAATACAAGAGAACTCATAACTGTTTTAATCCTCTTTTCCCTTCTTTCTCGTTCTTTCCCTTTTCTCCTTCTGTGCCCTTTTGTAATCTATGGGTGCTATAGGCATGTAATTTACTACAACAATACCACTCAATCTATTCTAAACAATATTAACTCAATGTATAGTATAGGCGCTCTACTGGCGCTGTAACGTTGGCACTGGTATTGGGCACAACTACTCAGCTACTCGGCTCGACAATTGTGCACAACTGTACGACTTGTGCCGTTCCTACTGTCGTGAGTCGAACTTTATTATGCAATTCAGAGAATTAAATATCATTTCAATGACTAAACTGTGTTTCAAAGCGAAAGAGATTTGTTATCCCATTCACTATAAATGGCAAACAATTTACTAATTTATTGCTTCCGAACACAACCCGAAACACGGAATTCTAGCCACTCTTACGCTATAATTGAATCGAAACGCGTTTTGCGCCAAACGTTCAAACATTACATTCTTTTAACTTATGTTCGACACAATTGGCTCGACTTTTATTGCAGATTTCGCTGATTGTCTAATTTGAAATTGAAATTGCAAATTACCATGTTGCAAATCATACCGTATTTGCTGTCGAAGTATACAGTATATTATAACATTATTTGCCTAATAAATTATACTGTATATTTTCGTTGTTTAATGAATTTCAGCTTTATTGTAAATATCAATTTGATGTAAATAACCAAGCTGTTAATTTATTATTATTTAATTATGTAATATAATGATGTATTATATCTGGTTTATAATACCCTAAAATCCCGCCGATAAGCCGCGGTTTATCTATTGAAAAAACTTAAAGTTTTAGAAAAAATCAAATTCGGCTTATACATGGGTTCGGCGTATACATGGAAATAATTTATTTGAATCAGAATTTGTAATATAAATTTTGTTATTCAAAACCTTCGAAATCTTCATCAAAATCAGTTGTAAAAAGTTCAAACAGCTGTCAAAAATAATCCGAATATTAAGCTTTCGTTGATTTGAATACGATTTACGTCTATTCGGTGATTTACCACTCATTTTAATTGATACAAAACTAACTGTTTAAAACTTTTGACTGAAAACAATGAATAAGATAATCAAGTTAACCTCAAATTATGTGCGCATATCTAGTACATAATGACTCAATGCATACGTATTTTATGTATTATAATATTCGGCTTATACATGGGTTCGGCTTATCTATAGTTAAATTTTATTTTGAAAAATTATACAATTTTTTGAATACGGCTTATACATGGGTTCGGCTTATAGATGGGATTTTAGGGTAAATGAAATAGTCAAAATTTAGAAGTAATTAGCAAGATGAAATAAAAATAAGAAGCATGGGTTTATACAAAATCGTTTTTATTTTTGTTATTCCAATTTAGGTTATATTTAAATTAAATTATAATAATTTTAATAAAAATTTAAATTAGATTTTTGTTGGGAATTATATAATTAATATTTATATACTGTAGTAATGAATTGGTTTTACTGTATATACCAGAGTCCGAGTATTCCAATATATGTTTCGGTATTTTCAATGTAATAGTTATTTACATATTTATGAGATGTTTTCAATGAGATATTCAATTTGGACGACACTTATAGCGAAGAAAAGCGATTTCACGTTGTATTCAATGTCGTCGACAGATATTTTACAGACAAAACACAAAATCCATTCCAACTCTTCTGACGATTATTTGCCAATTATTGCACAAATAGTGTTCAATCGGTTCACGCGTTTGGTCACTGAATGCGCGGCCAGTAGTTGGATGCGGCGGCGGCGGACATGGCGTTGGCCAGATCGCTCGTCTGGCCGGGCACTTGCACTGGCACTGACACACCCGGAGAGATCAAACCTAATGACAAATCAGCAGCGAACAGTTAAATATGGCATTAACTGTTACATAATAAACACATGCACAAACAAGCATGATAACCCGAAACTAACCAGTAGAAGTGGCCGGGTTGTTGACGCCGGCAAACTGTCCGTTCACGGTTTGCATGGCGTGCACCTGTGCGGCAGACGGACACGAAGGACGCGAATAGCCGCTCAGACCGATGTGGTCGTAGCCGCGGCCGGGCCCGGGCGGGAGCATACAGGAGTACGACGAGGCGGCCGCTGCCGCCGCGGCCTGTTGTTGGAGACAGGAGTTCATGTTGGAAGTGCTCATATTGTTCGCCATTGAATACGACGACATTCCCATCGAACTGCGCGTTCAGTGCAATCGATACCAAATTTGAAATTAGTTTTATGTTAATTGCATTCATAAAGTCTATACTCAAGACTCTATACCTATATGTGTCGGCCATAGAGGCCATAGTCGGCTGCGGTATAGAGGGATAGAGTGAGTTGGCAAAGCCGGTATTGATTGGGAGACGGGAGGGCGCGGTAGGCGTAGGCGTGTTGTGATGCACAACAGTCGCCTGTTCGGCCGCCCGGCGCTGGTTTCGCAGCTTCTCCTCACGGCGCCACTTGGCCCGACGGTTGGAGAACCAAACCTGCATAATATGATCGTATGCCTGGGTAATTAACATATAATATACATGTATTGACTTAGAAGTGGTTATGTTTTCGCAATTTGTCTAACTGTCCATTGCGTTCAGTCACTGATTGCCAATATATTCGATGTTTAAAGTATGACAAAAGTACTAATCAATCAATTGCTTACATAAACTCAAAAACTATATCTTATTTCCATTATTAGTGTTATTACTATCAGTAAAAATAGTGAATATACTAAATAAAAATATATAATATTTGATAATAAAATAAATTATATGAAAGTACAGTATAACTAGAGCTGAGCTGTTAATGAATTGTTAGTAAACCTGAACTAAAGATTAGCAAACGGTGTGAGGGATGAACGGAATGGACGGACAGCCAAATTGAAGTAAATTGAAAATAGATTCGATAGCAAAGTGAGCGGTCAGTACCTGAATGCGCGCTTCGGGTAAATCGATTTTGGCGGCCAAGCGCTCCCTCGCGAACACATCCGGATAGTGGGTTCGCTCGAACTCTACGCCCAATCAAACAAAACATTTATTCGCTTTTATTTCATATTTATAATTAAAACAAAATCAATTGGAAATTATTTTAGAGATATTATTATCTTTTAATTAGAAATGTAATAAAAAATTTTGATATTTGTTTTGCAGGCAATTAGTTATTCGCATCGATTCACAAACTGATTGATCGATACTATGATTGCATTCGAGGCATCGAATTATTTCATTTCTAATTCTAATTAAATGATAAATTTATCTCATATTTAAACAGTGTGTTCTAAACCATTATTGAACTAATCAATTGGAAGCAAAAATAGTTGTCATTTATTCAATAATTTTAAATCAAATCTACAAACTATAATCGACTGTAAAATTATTTCTAATTATTTATCGCAATTAATATCTTTGGTGTTGACACTGAAAAGGTGTGCAAACGAGACATCGAATCAAATCAAATGCCGTATAACTAGAGAACCGAAAAATAATTGCAAATAATTTGCGAAATATTTTTCGTCGAATCTAATAATAACTAATAAATCGTAAACTGATTTGTCATTCGCTTAATCTTCACATATAATTAGATTTGCGTTTTGTTTCGTCGATTGCAACTAATGATCGGTTAATCGATTAGAACTAATCGGTTAATTAAATACCTTTTTCGAGAGCCTCGATCTGCTCGGGTGTGAATGAGGTCCGGTTGCGCTGGAGTTTGCGTTTGAGGCGCAGTCGAGCCGCCGAATCGCCTTCCGAGCCGTCGTTGTGCGACGAGTCCTCCGTTCCCGAGTCGGCCTCCGCTGTCAACCCAACAAATTGCAAGTTTCCACTTAGTATTGCCATAATTCAAAATTGCCAATATTATACTTCTATGCAATTTGTCCAAAATGTTTGTTTACAATATTTAACAAATTTAAAATAATTATTTTAAATATTTTTCCAATGAAAAAGTTAACATAGTACTACTTTAACTCTAATTGCTTTGTCATTCTATAGTTCAATTCCTTGAAAATAGTACATTCCAACATTTTTTCATAAACTTTAATAAATATACTATCGATTTAAATGTAAATCTGTATAAATAAATTGTACTGTACAGTATAATAACCATGAATAACTCTTGTAGTGCACAAACTCTGGATTTGGTTTTATTGACATTAAGAGAAAGAGAAAAATCAAAGTTTTATTATCAGTACTAAAGTGACTCGTATTTGAGTATTCGATGCAATCGTTGCACAAATAAGTGAATGAATGTAAAGAATATATAAATCTCTTAACCTTAGAGTCGAAGTGATTGTCCACTAATGGAAATGTAATATCGAATAGACATTCATTCATTCGCTCGCTTTTAGACTACGATTGCTTCGGCACTGAAAGCGCATATAATTCGCTACAAATATAATGCAATGCAATGAAGAGATAGAGATATCGCTGAGAAAATGGTCAACATTTGGATAGAGGATCACAAGAGTCTATTCACTAGTTTTCTGATATGAGACGGCATTAGCGAAAAGTGCAGTTTTATGGACAACCAGTCTATAGTGCGATATGACTCGCATTAGAAAACAGTATTCAATACCGTCTCTAAGAAAATGACATTTTATTCACAAAATAGTTTCGATTCAAACAAATTTGTTCGAGTATTCACTTCTATTCACTCCGCAGAAAATGTAATAAATATCAAATTGACATAATTCTATCAAGTGTTTTGACAGTTAAACTTGATATATAAATAAGTAAATTGACTTGGTGTATTAGGTATAAGTTAATTCAATTAAATTTAATATTTAAAATCATTATAAACTTAAAATAATTGGACCATAAACTAAATATATTATGCAATATTTACAATAAGTCGGTTAAATAAAAATGCTAAAAAACTAAGACATAAAGAATTCCTTATTTAATAAAAATATAAATAATTAAAGTAATGTTTTTATAGAATTAAGTAATTATTGAAATAAAGAGTTGAATAGAAAAAATTAATAACGAAAAGTGATGTTAACTATAGTACGAGAATAGAGTGAAAACAAACAGAATATATGAAAATGAATGAGAATTGAGTAATGAATGGACGCATGAATGGGCGCCACCAGCGGCAAGGGCTGGCACGGCTGGGCTGCCGGCGCTCAGCGCACGGGTATTATTAATTTCCAGTCCGTCAACTCGAGTATCTCAGATATCAATTGCTTTTAATAAAAGAACGCAAAAGTGTGAAAAAGTTTCTTCATATAAGATATATATTTGTTTGAAACGAATGTCACAAAAATGAGAATATGATAGCTCTTCCAAACAACACATTCCCGATCCTCTCAACTGTAAAGAAACAAAAAACTCTTTTCTCTTATATTAGTTCCTCTCACTCTCACTCTCTCCCTCTCACTCTCTCTATATACTGTATATTCATTCGTTTTTAATATAATAAGAAAAATTATTTCTCAACACAACTGAAACAGACTTCTTATTTGTCTCTAATTTTTCTATTGGTTTCAATCTAATAATAAAAATATATTACATTTTTTTATTGAATTGAATTTTAAAAATTTTATTCTATAAAAGAAATATTTCAAAGAATTTTCGTTATCTATTATATAAAAAACTTTCTGCTTACTATTTATGGATTTAATGCTATTTTTCCAAAAAAAAATCACGGTTAAAAAGTTGTGTGATAAAAACTTTATATTTTGTATAAAAACTTATGAATCAAAAATTTTTGATTAACTTTTTGTGTTGTGGTGTTGTGTGGATGTGTGTGGATGTGTTGTGCCTTTTATTTATGAGTTTTGATAAATAAGTTTTCATTGAAAGTAATGAAAAATTTTGTGCAGTTCTGTCGAGTTATTTATGGTCAGAGCGTGTCTTGCAGTGGAAGAGTCGGTGTATTGTTATCTCTGAGCGGACACACTATAGCCTCCACTCGCGTATAGACGCGGAATAGCGTTCGACTCGTTCTGCGGGTCAATCGCGATGAACGCGCCGTCCATTTGACTCTCGGCTCACTCATGCGGAAGCACCCGATAAGACGGCACTGCCTGTCGAACCCGCGCTTCACAGTTGTCGTTGCAATGTATAGATAGCCGTTGACTGGCGTTTGGTTATGGAGTTTAGGCGACGTTTCGCGTATATGACTGTACGTCGTGTCAGAGCGACACTCGTTATGCAGTAAAAGCGCGACTTTTATGCCAATAATGCAATTAATAGCATCTCTAAAATTGTCGCGCATTTTGAGCAATGCTTTAACTAAATTGACTCAAAAATTTTGATTATACGTTGTATTATCAAATCTAATTAGTTTAATCCCAACACAATGTATGGAATAATTTCATAATCAATACATTTACTATTTATTAAAGTTTTATAATGTATGCCATAATAGTGTTCTGTCAAGTGCTCATCAAATTTATTTAATCTTAAATTATTTTATATAAAATTTGTAATTTCTATTTTAAATATGATTTAAACTTATTTTTATTATTAAGCAATGTTGCTTTATGTATTTGTACTTACAGTATATTATGAATCATAATTTATAATTATATTTATAAAGAATGATCATATTTTGTATATAAACATGACAATATTTCATCTTTCTCATGGATTACCAAATATTTAAACAAATTCACATAAATCTTATGCATTAGTGTTAAGAGCCTTAACAGAAATATTGAAAAGTTTTGAAAATAAAACGAATATTAAAAGCAAACCTTTTTTGTGCGAATTTCCATTTTCTATTGTGGTCGGGGGCGGAACGGCAGGCACACAATGCGCTGGTATACCGCCAAAAGCAGCACTTCCAGGATACCAGGGCGAAGGTCGCGGCCAGCTCTGGCCGTTGAGAATACGCAGTTTGTCGTAGACGGCGTCGGCCGCCTGGGAATGGCTCTGTTGCTCCTTTTGCGCGGCCAGGTTGCGCAGCACCCGGTTGATCGACGACACCTGTACCACCACAAACATCAAACATTTTCGTTGTATTAATAATTTGCATAATTTTCGCGAATTTCAATCAAATGAAAGCGCATAACAAGTGGAGAAATAGCGGTTGAAATAAATGCAGCGAAACATTAATCACTGATCGCTTAAAATGTTTGTAATATTAGTTTTGATTAATACTACGGAATATAATGATATTTATATGTAATTGCAATGCAAGGCATTTGTGGTATTTCGGTGCGAAACAGCTATTTTGCATTCGACTGACCGAACATTCAATTTGAATGCAAACGCAAAATGTGTACAGAATTGGTGTAGTATTGCATGACTTCACACTTCATATGTCTTTTTCTCATTCGCTCTAATCATTTGTGAAGAAAACTATCGATTCGTTTGCCATTCAATCGGACGCTTCGGCTTCTATTTGCGCCAGAAATTCAATTGTTTTTACTATTGCAAGAATTCGACCAATTCTACTCAGATTCTATTCCATTCGAAATAAATTCTTATTAAAATCGCATTCGAAACAAATGATCTAACACGCTTAACATTATTTTAAAATGTTTTACATAGTAAGCAAATTAAACAATAATTATTTGTAAATTAAATTTAAACTAAAATTGGAATAAATTTATTATCAAAAATATATAATAAAATCTCTGCAGAGATATCTCAATTACAAATTGAATATAAAATGATTTTTTATCGAAAAGATTATAATGTATTTCGATATTCCGATGGTTTAATCGCACAGCTATTGTGATGCAAATGGAGTCAAAATTGGATTTTTACAGTTCAATAAAGTTATGGCTTATGTCGACTACACTATAATAAATGGATTGTATGTTCGGCGCAAAAAATGAATTTCCAAATGTATACAACACATACACACAGTCTCTCTCTCTCTCTCTCTCTCTCTCTCTCTCTCTCTCTCTCTCTCTCTCTCTCTCTCCATGCGTTGAGCAGATTTCGCATAAAAGAAGGGACTGAGAGAGAGAACGCGCAGAGGGATAGGGATGTAAACGTCGGGCACAGACGTATCGAACGGCGTTGGCCGTCGTCCGCGTGTTTCGATCGCTGTTAGGCTTTTGTGAACGTGTTTTCACACAATGAATGGCCCAAAGCGTTCGTTTCGGTTCTCTTCGTACTTCTCTCTCCACTCTCTCACTCTCCGACAGTCGTCTCGGCTCTAAACGCATGTATCGAACGCTCGAATGCGATCTAATGTTTATTATGCGGTTGTGTTCGCCATTCATGCCGCTCATGCCGGTGCCCCCAATTGAGTCGCACCGGCCATTACGACGCGCCGAACATTTTCGAACCGTTTAAATAAATTTACTTTTAAACCCAGTTTTTACAATCTATTCACTATTTGTTATTATGCATTCTATTTTACCGTTTCTTAAACAGATCGGTTGGAACTAAAATATAAATGTTGCATTGTATCAATTATTATTTTGCTCATTGCTATTAAAAAATGTTAGATTTTAACTTGTGCAATTAAATAAGCAATTTTGAAACAACTGCTGATTTATTTGAATTAAAAGCTATTGTCAGGATTTGTGGATTAATTGCAAAGAATAATTTATTGGTCGTAACAATCGGCGAATTTTTGTTATGTACAAATCAAGAGCATTGGGAGCGCAAAGAGGAGAGCAATTGTGCTGAACAGCGCAGAGCGGGAGACGAGAGCAGTGATGAGCACTTGTATTGTATTACTCGTATTATTAGATGACTAGAGAGTAGAGAGGAGTAGAGAACACGAAAAATGAAATAATAGTTGTGTTATGTGTTGGACAACATTGTCGCTGACATTGAGTATAACACTGTCTGTTCATTAGGTTCTCAATGAATAACAATTGAAATCGAGAGGAAAGACGAGCTCTGGTAGGGAGAGGGGAGAGGATGGGGAGGACTGGCAGACAATGAATGATAGGCACTGCCAGTGACTACGAGTGAAACAACATGAGCCAACACACCATCCAAGGAGAGAGAGAGAGAGAGAGAGAGAGAGAGAGAGAGAGAGAGAGAGAGAGAGAGAGAGAGAGAGAGAGAATAGGAAAGTGATGAACAGTAGAGAAGAGATGAATTGAATATTGGGTTCGGTTTTAGAGTATACTGTAGTCGAGAATAACGTGGAATTGGCTGCGAATGAAGAGCAGAGAATATTGTAGTTAAGTGTATAGTGGTATGTGTGCTCTCCCTTGTGCTCTTGTGCTCTCTTGTGCTGCATGTGCTGTATGTGTCGGTGCCTTAGCATCGATTATATTGATCGTCACAAACGGATGCGTTTGACTTGACTTTTGGCGAAACAGAATACGTATAGACATTATGTGCGATACGACTCTTCTGTGCAGAAGAGGAATATAATTCTTTTGCTCCCATTTTAAACGACAAGAATGTATTCAATAGAATATTAAACGTATTATGTATTATGTGATCAATGCTTTTGTATTATTTTTATGCGAGTCGTGTGTTATGTGTAATACGATATCTCCTTTTTGCGACATTTTATTAATAATATTAAAAATATTACTATTCATTGAGAAAACGCTTTTCTCTCCAAATCCAATACACAATAAACATCAAAATAAACACTTTTCACAACATTTCTTGTTTTTGGTGAGACTTCGCCTATTGTTAGTATTTCTTGTATTTATGATTTTCCCCTAAATATCGAAATAAATGGCAAACAAACAGTTTTCCAATACTTTAATGCAGAGATTGAATGAAATAACTATTAGGAATAGTAAAGAAAAAAAGCATTTAACTATTAATGTATTTTCAATAACAAATAGAATTATTCAGATAAATAAAAGTCATTCTTAAAGTTATTTTTGGCATAAAAAATGCTAATATTTTGTGAAATGAAATAAAAACAAGACTGCCCAGTATGACGTTAATAGCTTTGATAGAAAGTCCATAATATGTAGCTGGTTTTAATCAT
>JAQIXC010000034.1:0-66947 GCA_034697605.1 Metabelba pulverosa
TCTCTCTCTCTCTCTCTCTCTCTCTCTCTCCTACTTTCTATTGCTCTCTCTTTCTCTGCTCAACATATGAGGCATTGATTTTTGCAATCTCTGAGAAAAGTATGAATTATTCAAATGCGAGTCAAACAAAGTGTGTTATTCTATATAAATACAATTTGTTTAGCATTACATTTCAGGTACAGTATAACTGCAATCATGAGAAACCAAAACATAAATACGAGTCAACGACTGCATAATTCCAATTCGCGTTCGGCTTATTCGCTCTCTCATTGATTACAGCAATTATTCACTTTATATCATGTCATATATTATTTTATACAGAATTATTGAATCCCTTATGCTCTACACAGTCATTATATATCAATATAATGCTGAAAGCATTCTAATTGTATATACACTTAAAATATTACAAATATATTAACAATTATCTCAAATTAAAATAATCATTAATTAATTATTTAGTTAATAAATATTTGTTTTGTTTTTCTAAATATATAAATATTGAATAAATAGTTTGAATTAAATAAAGTATTGGTTTGTGTACTGAAGTAAGTAAAGTGCAGAGAGCGCCCTAGCACTGGACTGACCTGAAGCGACAACTCCTGGCGGTACTGCTGGGTGAACGAGAGCACAGGTAGATAAGCACTTTTGGCGATCATAGCCACGTGGAAATTCCTGGGCTGGTCGACGAGGGAGAGGATGAGTGACGGGTTGTGTATCTCAAGGGCATCGCAGAGGAACGAGAGGATGCGTTGCGAGTCATTGCTGACCGGCATTGGAGACACAAAGAGCGAGATATCGGAAACACCAATATTGGAGACACTATTGGCCGCACTGTCGGAATGGGCCGAGTGTTTGGACACTTCCCATTCGGCGAGTGCGCGGCGCAGTTCCCTCGAGATCTGCGGCGCCTGTTCTTGTGGCAGAACCGCTAGGATCTGAAACGGCGGATAACGGCTGCCATTGGTGTGAATGCATATCCAGGAAATGACGATCAAAGTGAGCACAACTAGACGACTGGTTAGGAATGCGGTCGACATGAGTAGACACCCGACATGAGTAGACATGTTGGCGGCGCGGCTGCCGGCGACGGCGACCCGACGTGAGTGCGGGTTTCAGGCCAATACCCGATTGAGAGGCAACCACATGAGTGCACTATGCACTGTCTACGCTGTATATGCTGGTGCTGTTGCTGGTGTTGCTCGTGCTGTCGGTGCTGTTTGGGCAAACCCATTGATTATCCGAACATAAACTTCACTCAAACCAAACCAAACTCTAACTCAAAGCCGAAACCAAAGCAAAGCACAGCTCGTCTGCCGAACGGCTCAAGAGCTCACATTTGGCGCAAACCTCTCATCGAAGCGATGAATGCGAAAAGTTTCAACACTTTTACCAGTTTTGCCGATTTTGCCAATTCTGCCAAATTTGCCAATTTTGCCATCACTGCAACCGAGAGACGATATTGACTGCCAACTGCGCTCTGCCGACGCACCACCGCTTCGAGAATTGCTACGTTTGCGCCGATGCTCTGCCAGACTCTGCTCTCCTCTGCGCTTCTCTCTCCCTCCCTCTCCCCACTCTCCCCACTCTCCCCACTCTCCCCATCTGCTTTCTCCCTCGCTTTACCTGCCTTCTGCTGCCAGTCTCCCTGCCCTCCCTGCCCTCCCTGCGCTCCCGCACTCACACAAAATCTAGGCAATCGCGTCGACTGTGTTTACAGAAGCAGTGGACAACTTCGATGTGTTTTGCTATAAACAAAAACAAAATGCTATTCTATTCTTACAAATTCATTATTAATTTGTTTAGTAAAATAATTGATTTATTTTTATAAATCTAAACAAAATGTAAGAATTTAATTTGCCCATGCCATTAATTGCTTTTAATTTAATGGGCAATTTAACAATGTACATATTAGTATTAATATAGAGAATAATTATTTGTTTAATTTTTATATTTACGTGTATTTTATATAATGTTACATTACAGATACGATCGAATTCTAATAATTATAAAAATTCTAATAAAATAACAACATTTTATCATTTCTAATTTAAATTATAAAAATGTACTATAGTTTTAAGATTTAAAATGTTTTATAAATTCAGGAATTAAAGTCTGTCACACAAATTAAACAATTAAGCAAGTGTAACTTTTTATCTCTAAACCAGATATTAGATAGTATCTGTAGAGACAAAATCAATTTGAGAACATTCTTCGAACTATTGGTTTAATGATAAAAATTCAATTTTGATGAAACATTTTAAGTAATAGTCGTATGTTTTAGTTACACTAACAAACAATTAGCGTTGGAAAAACATTTGAAATAACCTAACTTATTATTATATATTGCGTTTCAAAAAATATTATTGTATAAAATTAACCATATACAAGTATTTTTAACTATAACTTTACACTTTAAAAATAATATTAAATTTTGATTTATTTATTTTAAATTTTATAAAAATTTATCTGACAATTTTAATGATAATTATTAAGTATATTTATACAATATATATTAAAATAAATTATTTAATAATAGGTTAACGAAATGAGACATACCACGATTCAAACATAGATTCAACATATTTCAAATAATAATAATAGTCTTTTTTATAATTAAGTTACTAATTTCAAATTTTTTAAAACAAAATTTTAAGGCATAAATTGTACTCTAATTAAAAGTTTTAAATCAAACTATTTACCTTATCAAAAAAAACATATCTCTTATAGTAAGTTATTTTTAAAGTATTATATATAAACAATATACATATAAACATTATAAGGTTAAATAATTTTTACTTTGTTAATTGTTTACTTGTAAATAATTATATATTTAGAAAAAATATATTCATTTAAAACTAAATTTATTACTCCATGCCAATTTTATAAGTAGAAATTGTAATAATTTTAACAACGCTAAGGACAACTAATGCTCGTTAGATGTGAGCCACGAATAGCTGTCGAGTTAGACGAGAGTTAGACTTTAAAAGAGTTTTTTTTTTTCTTTAAAAAATAACATCAAATGGATTTGAGTTTTTTGAAATAGTTATTGAATATATTGTTTAAATAGGAAATGGAGCAAAAAATGTTTGTTTTATTTTTGCTCAGCTTTTCAAATACGCTTTTTTCGCTTAAAATTTTTTATCCGCTTTTCCAAAAAACAAAACATAAAACAAATAAATAAAGTCTAGAAATCAGTTGAAGAGTTTATAAACAAAATGTTCTGTTATGTCGTTAAATTGAAATATACACTTAAAAATTAATTTAGCCAGTAATCCAAATAGAAAAAATAGAACCAACTATAATTTTCAAACAAGCATAATATATTTTAAGATATATGAATTGTCTTGATGAAGTGCAAGATCATCAAACAAACGCACTGCACAAATTAAACCATTAATTAAGGCATGTTATGCGTTTTTAGAATTAATCTTTATAAGTTCGCTGATTATATCGAAATTGTATTTGGTAGACGTGAACATGTCAAAAAAGTATGCAAGGCACTTTCTGGCAAGCCTTCTGAAGCGACGCTTAAAGTCAATAACTCTCTACGACTAAGACTCTAAGCAAATAAATAAACCGAAAGTCATAAAACATAAAATTGCAAAAAAGTAATTATAAATTAAAAATTCGTTTTAATTAAATACTTAATTCATAGCATCTCAAGCATTAAATTCATTGTTTAATTTATTTTAGTCTTCCATTTAATTACAATCAAGTATCCGAAAAATGCAAATATACTGTATAATTCACTTCTTTTTAGCATAACAATGTTCTTTAAATATCTAACAAATTACAACACGCTTTTTTTCTTTTAAAGATTTTAACATTTAAAAAATAAATGTATTAAAAAATAAGATATTAATAAAAATATTAATAAGGTCAATTAG
This sequence comes from Metabelba pulverosa, assembly GCA_034697605.1. Taxonomy (NCBI): domain Eukaryota; kingdom Metazoa; phylum Arthropoda; class Arachnida; order Sarcoptiformes; family Damaeidae; genus Metabelba; species Metabelba pulverosa. The sequence goes on from JAQIXC010000034.1 coordinate 3,891, forward strand.
TGGGGAAAAATAGAATCACTAAAATGTTTTTGCAAAGCAAAGTAGCGCCAAAATCAAGCAGTTTACTTTGGCTTGCGTTTTGCTAATTACTAATTAGTTTTACATTAGACGTTGTGTGCCTTCGTATCTGTAATCAATAGAAACGTACGATTAGTTAGAATGAGTGCAAATCGAAAATAAGTTAAATCTGAAATCGAGATATATTAGCGATGAAGTGAATATATTTTCGGTTCGGTTTCACAATTTTTTTAATATTCACTTTCAAATGCAAATCTATAGATAGTTTGGTTGGAGTTTAGGCCAGTTCTCAACGAATCAAACATTTCTGTCGGCAAATGCTGTTGAAAAATGAAGAGCAGAACTGAGACTCAATGAGGGAGTGAGGGAGGAGAGGGAGGGGAGGGGAGAGAGAGAGAGAGAGAGAGAGAGAGAGAGAGAGAGAGAGAGAGAGAGAGAGAGAGAGAGACGAATTTTTACATATACTGTATGATGAAAGCTGTGCCACTGCTTATACAACTAACTGGCGATCGATTGCATTTTTGCCCACTATTTCAATCATAAAATATAATATTATTTATGATTTTGACAACAAAAAAGAGTATAGTTTGAAGGAAAATATTTTTTGAACAAATAAAACGAATTTAATTCTAAAAATAGAATTTGAGAGAATTTGATATGTTGTAAAAATTTCGATTGAATTGATACAATTATTAAAGAGTTACAATTGCATTAGTTTGTGCGTTTATGTGCAAAACAAAACAAAAAGAGATTATTACTATTAATTGATTTCTATTTTCTTTGATAAAACTCTTTTTCCATTAAATCCTATTATTCGACGCATTCTATGCATTGGGTCTTCAAATGAAGAGATAATATATGATTAGGAGATCTAAAATGCAGACCATAATCATCAACATTAATAACTATTTGTGCCGAAAGTATGTATTGTTTGCTTTTTCGCTCCAATTTATATACATCTCTACATTCAATATTTATAACTGCGAATCAAGCTCTATTAAATTATCATGGTGATAATTTTACGCAAAAATTACATTGCAATAAATCATTAGAACAGATCTACACTCGAAATGATATTTTTGAATTCACACCAATACCTGAATTAATCATAATTAGTGTAAAAGCAGGAAAAACAACTTATATTTATCCAAATTTGATCAAGCTAAAAGCTAAAATATTCCAACTACGGTAATAGTAATTAAATTTTATATTGACAAAACTTTCTTTCTATTATACATTCACCCTGGCAACTAATTCTTAACATTTACCGAAATTGCAAAACTATGCAAAATAATTATTCATTGCTTTTGAAAATTTGTTAAACTATATGTTTTTAAACATTTTAAAATTTTAATTTCAAACTAACAGCGTTATTAAAACAGACAACGTAATAATAATCCAAATAACCAATGTTTAATTAAGTAATTAGCATATTTTATACGCAGTGCAAGTTTTCTACTGTGCAAACAATAGCCATAATTGCAATCCATTATTAGAATTAATACTCAAAGCCTTTAAACGTAATTATATTTTATTCAAAATAAAAATATAATATAAAATAACAAATTTTCACTTTTTTTTTGGTTTCATATATTTTATTTATTTATACATTATTAAATAAATATAAATTATTCGTCAAATTTCTAACAAAATATTTTATTTTGACATTTTTATTAAAACAATAAGAATTTTGGCTCTCATTTTAATCCAATTAATCAAAAATATCTTGTAAACTTTTTTAACACATGTCATAATAAACTAAATAAAATAATAATTAAATGTAAAAATTATTGCAAAAAATTAATAAATAAAATGCACCTAAAATTGTGATTAAGTTGTGGTTTTGTTTTTAAAAATAAAATATTCGCTAACAATAATAACATTCATTATGAAAAAGGTTGTTCAAACTGTTCAAACTGAGCAATTTAATATTATGGCCAGGCTAGATTGCACACGATTCGAAAGAGGACAGACATTATGATCTCAGTTGAGAACAACCATTTGGCAAAATGACAACAAAATTCACTTAATTTCAAAACCAAATAAATAACAATTATTTAAAAATAGAGACAAAAAATCAATGAATGGGAAGATGTGATGCATTTTAGGGACGATCTGAGACGGACTCTGAGACGGACTCTGAGACGGACTCCGAGGTTGAGCTTAAGGTAGAGTTTAAGGCAAAGGCTTTGGTTTGTGTATAAAAGTAATGTATGAATAGAGAAGACTCGCAATCATTGATATGTTGAGACCAATAAAGTTAGTCAAAGAGAAGACATAATCGCCGCCGATATACATCCCGATGTATGTGACGAATATGTTCTGTAAAACAATGCAAACAATCGACAAATTAGATTCACCCACTCGTGAGCGAACGGGCGAATTAGCCCAATGGCCAGACCTTTAAACAGCCGACTATAGTGGTGGTGAGCGCCGAGTTGTAGGCCGTGCACAGCACCGTCGAGTACATGAGGATGAATCCCATGACACAGGAGCTGAGGAACGAGACGAGAAAGCCGACGTCGAACCAGTCGTCAAACTCGGTGAGAGATCGGTGCAGATCGCCGGTAGTCCACGAAATCAGTAGCAATGGAGTGATCATAAAGAGTGAGTTATAGTAGAGAAGGCCATACTTCCCGAGTTCCTAATCGGTTAATAATCGCTTTTAAAAACACATTTACTTTTCTCACCATTTGTCGCAATCGCTCCGAAAGCTGCAAATGTCTGCACAAACTGTATATAACATATAATTCGCACATTTCTACACATTTTTTCAAATACATCTAAAACCTATAGCCGGTGCTACACATGAATTGGATCTGAAATTAAAAGCGCTTTTCACTCAAGACTTTAAAACTGACGATTCGATTGCAAAAATAAAAATTTTTTAATGTCTTATCACTCATCTGTTAAACGAATAAATCGTTTGTTTTCACACAAACGAGAGGCAGAGACAGAAGATATTGAGATAATAATAATAACGTGATAAATTTTTTATGACATACTCTAGAGTCGAGTTTCTGTTTCATATATACGCCATTGGCTGCAGTGAAGAAGTCGTTCCCCAAAACAAAGGCATAACCGCTCGCATCGAACGCTAAATCATTGCTAAAAGAAATGCCAGAAAAGAGAAAACGAATAAAAACTTTTTATATATCATTCGATTAGATAGCAGTGAATAGTAGTAATCTGAGTGTAGAGGCAATCGGCACAGGGATGTAGAGTAGAATGTAAGTGTATGAATTGGAATGAGTTGGATGTGTACCTGGCAGCAATTATAGCTCCGCCAACCATCCCTATAACGGTCATTACGATTACGTTGGTTTGTACGACACTATTCATTAGAGAAGATAACACATAAAAACATTTTTATTACGAGTCTTCATATTGAGCGCCGAAAGTGAATAAAAATTTAATATCATTTTTGAAATATTGTGTAAATGAAAGTAAAAGATATGCGAAAACGAGTTGTTCGACTCACTTGAGTACATAATACTCTCCGATGAGAGTCATTAAAATCGTAAATCTTCGCAAAACAGTGAACATCGGAAGACTGAGGTGTTTAGTGCCGCCTAAGCCACACACGAGGTTCCCAATGTAGAGGACTGGCAGCGGCCAGATCTGGCAGTCAACGACACAACACATCAACACCACTTCACACATTCCGCACATTTCACTAGTTATCACAGATTCGATATTTCCTATTTTCACCATTCACCATTCACCATTCACCATAGCACTAACTTGATGCTATTATAATAACGTAACACTAACGTAATATTGACATCACTTCACCTTCCAAACACACGTTACACTACACCTAATAGACTATTGACTAATAACGCAATTCTTATATTCTCATCGTTTTATGATTTTATTTTCGCCAAACATTCATTCAATTATTTTAAACATACCTTCTGTGGAATATCTCGCGAATAATTTGGATAATTTATAAAATTGAATAATTTCCCTATTCTTAGAATTACAATTGTGGCCAACATTTGTCCCATTCCTAACACATAATACGACGGAAATCTGTAATTTAAGACAATTTTATTCTTTAAACAGAATTTCGAAATATTTACGTTAATTATACAGTTTAATTTAAACTGGTTATAAATGAAGCTTTCATCTATTATTTGATAACATAAAAATTATAAGAAATATCATTATGCTATATGTATCATGTAAAGATATAGTAGTAAGAAACAATAAATTTAATCATAAATATGTATATTTTTGAATGATTTACTGTTCAATATGTAAAATAAACACGAAATCTTATTTTTCCATTTTATCTTAGTAGTTTAAAAATTATATAAGATCGTTTTTTATTCAAAACGACACTTGATAAATAATCTCAATCCTAATATGTTTTTCTTGACTAACCTTTTCTAGAATACAAAGAATTTCAAATTGTATAAAGAATACATTTTATTTAAATCACTTTAAAATGCATCAAATTTATCTTAAAATATATTTTCAAATAATTATAAATCAAATTCCACTTCAAATTATAAACCATTAGAAAGTTCAACATATAATGGTAAAAATAATAAATATAAATAGCAAAGTTAGCAAGGCCCATTTTAATCTGGAAAACCTTTATAATAAAAGTACCGTTACTACAATATTTTTTAGCAAAAATTCCATTCGAGGTCAAATAGTTTGGGTCAATTGAACAATCATGTTATATTTAGATTTTTTTAGAGACTGCAATTTATTTAAAAATGTCAAGTTTGTTTGCAAATTGCACTAATGTTGCAAAGAATAAAAAATAACATGCATATTAATATAATAATTAAATGGGATTTAAATCGGAAATAAGTGCATAAAAGTTGTCTTAAAGTGTGAATTAAATGTATTGGCAGTAACTGTAAGACCGATATAACAGAGTGAGAGTTGGCGTGCATTTCGATAGTTTGCCTTCGAGTTGGATGTGGTCTGAAAACACCGGTTCTATTAATCTCAATCAGAAGATTGCGATCGCTATTGCCATCACTATTGCACTAAAAGACTGCTTAGATTTAGACAGAAATAAATTCAAATATCACTAACACTTTAATTCTCAAACAAATTATTATTGCATTTCAGACAATATTGGTCTGAATTAAAGTTATTTATAATAAATACTCGAAGGACTGGCAGTTCGCGCGCATAACTCGCACCGGAGTGTCATTTTCGAAGTTAGCCCTAAAATACATTTGTATTGATTAGAGGCCTAAACTAAAATAACTGAGTAGACAGATCAAATTTCGAATAATCCATTAGATGATCATTTTTGATACGCTATTTGATTTTCAATAAAAATTCGGTCAACAGTTTAAACATCAAATTCTGTTCACTCGAGTCGACCCAATGTATTGGAGTCTGTATTTCGCAAAATAGAAATTTATTTTACAATTGATTTTTTTCTCTATTAAAAAAGTTCAGTAAATAATTTTATAGTTTATAGCAAAATATAAAGCTTTTTTCGATTTCAATCAATAATATCAAACATAAACTTTTCAAAATACATTTTTACTCAAATTAAAAATAAACATTCTACAAAAATAACAGTAACATATTTTTAGTTGAAAAAATGCTCAAATTATAAATATAAGCCATAATACATTTTTAAAATCGATATTTTAATATAAAATAGTTCAATATAAAATTTTGGAAAACAGAATTTAAAAAGTCATGTTTAATTTAAATTGTTTTAAAATTTCAAAAAGTTTAATATTTTCGCTTGATTAAATAGACATATCAAATAAAACAAAACCAAAACCATAAATCTTAATTAAATAAGGAAAGCTATTGGTCAGAATGTTATCAATGTTTTAGCATGCTCTAATAGTTTTAAAATCATCAAATAGTCATCGCTTGTAATTGAATATACAAATAAATCATTCTTACGTTAGAAACCAATTCTTCAATTATGTATTTAAACACATATTAAGTCAAATGCTATTGAATTTGATTAGTATTTTCAGTTTGGGTTAACTCAGACTTTATTGCATGTATTCGACGACTGCATCGAAATTCCTCAACAATTTGCTATAAAAACTCATTATTCGTTTGATATAAAGAATAAATTCACATAAAATAATTGAATAATTAACTAGAAATGTATAAATTTCGATTTCAACCAAACATGGTACCAATTGGCACAAACATGTATAAACGCACCGATAGTTTGTGAGAATGATTTTGTTGATTACGATTATGAGGAACGAAGAGATGGCATAGAAAAGCGCCGAAACGATACGCATTGCGAACGGTTGGCCACTTCCCGCCACCGACCTCTGCGTCACCAGACCGTCGCCTGTGTTGAGCTTCACGTACACCACATCCGACGAGTCGGCCAATCCATTAGTGGTCACTTTGGTCGCCGAAGGCATCACTTCATTATTGTTGAGACAAAGTGTGGATAAAAACAAAACCGAAATTCAGTTGAAATGAAAAGTCAGAAAACGCGTGAAAAACAAGTCAAACGAGTTTTGCCAACATTTGGTTCAAATGCCAGTAATTATAGAAAATATCACTTTTGAAACACAACTAATAAACTAATAAAGAAATAAAAGTCAAATCAAGAAATCGCTTCTACTCTCCAATCAATCGTTTTGTGCGAATAAAGTCGTCTTTTATCGCAATTAACGCTCAGATATGTCGAGCGATTCAAGCGAATAGTTAAACGCATTTAAAGACATTGCGACCGAAATGGAGAGACTATACGAAACATATGTTAACGAAATTAAAAGTATTGTTTAAATGCATTAGAAGTTGTAATCAAGAAAAACATTTTCGACTTTACTGTCAATGTTTGAAATGAATGGCAATATTGACATCAGAACTGGTTTTGACTTTGCGTTCACTCGAAAGCATTGAATCTCTATTTGGATTATCTATGAAATGCGTTCACTATTTGTACTCATATTTGCTTTTAGTCGACAAACGCATGAATTGTTGTTTCGTTTGGTTTGAAAATTCAATTCATAGTCAAAGTTGGGCTGAAGTGTCGGTTTGAACGCAATTTTGTTTCAATTAATTACCAAAAATGTCTCAAATGTCTCAAACGGAACAAATCGGTGAAAATCCGTTGAAAGACAACGAAAACGGACACAAATCGGAGGAAAAGAGCGAAAAACGTAAGCATTTGAGTGAAGACTACGATAAGGAGATTACCGGCGAAGACGAGGGTCGAGAAGAGGCGGCAGAAGAAGCAGAAGCGGGAGAAGAGCCGACGCAAGAGCCGGTGCCGAACAAGAAGCGGAAGCGCTTGCCGTTCGAAGACGTGTATATCGCGAACCTATGCTCGAGCGAGACCTACGAGCGCTCGTATATGCACAGAGAGGTCGTGAGCCATGTGTTGGTTACGGCGACGGACTTCGTGGTGACGGCCAGTATTGACGGACACATCAAGTTCTGGAAGAAGCAGTCGACTGGAATCGAGTTCGTCAAACACTTCCGCACACATATGGCCGCAATCAACGACCTGTGCGTGAGCTCTACCGGCGCTCTCTTGGCGTCCGTGTCGAACGACAAGACGATGAAAGTGTTTGATGTCATAAACTTTGACATGATCAATTGGATTAAACTCGACTACACGCCTCACTCGGCCCAGTGGTGCTACTCAGCCGGCGATCCGATTCCGGCCATTGCGGTGTCGGACGCCGACAGCCATAAGGTCTATACCTACGACGCGACCGCTTCTAACGTTCCGCTCAAAGTATTCGATAGATTGCATACAAATCCAGTTATTTGTATGAAATATAACGCAATCTATTCGACAATGATTTCGGTCGACACCCGAGGAATGTTAGACTATTGGATGAGTCATCGAAACGATTATAAGTTTCCCGAAAATGTGGTCGAATTCGAGTCAAAACTGGACACAGATTTGTACGAATTCGCCAAAAACCAGACAATACCTCACGATATCTCGTACTCGAGTGACGGCAAACTGTTCGCCGCCATCTGTGCCGACCGGAAGGTACGGGTCTTCAGGTTTTTGAGCGGAAAACTGATTCGAGTGTTCGACGAGAGTCTGCAACAGTTGACTCAATTGCAACAGATTTCGCCGCAATTGCCAAACATGGAGTTCGGGCGCCGGATGGCGATGGAGAGGGATCTGGAGAAGTCGGACGCGTTTCGGTTCGAACGCATCATTTTCGACGAAAGCAGTTATTTCGTGATTTACCCGACGATGTTGGGCATCAAAATCGTCAACTGGTTGACCAACCGGTGCGTCAAAATGCTGGCCAAAGGCGAGAACTTCCGGACACTCAGTCTGGCGCTGCATCAGACCATTCCGAACAAGACTAAGGCCTCCATCAGCGCCGAAATGCAAGCCAGCGATAACCCGACTCTTGGGTCCGCACAGCCCGACCCAACCCTCCTGTGCACGGCTTTCAAGAAGAATCGGTTCTATTTGTTCACAAAACGAGAAACGGAAGACACGACAGGAGCCGAACGCGACGTCTTCAACGAAAAGCCTTCGCGCGAAGACATCATCGCCGCTACTGAAGCGCCGGCGCAGCAGAAGATTTGGGAGAACTGTATAATTCACACGACTTTGGGTGACATTCACTGCAAACTGTTCGGCAAAGAGTGTCCGAAAACCGTTGAAAACTTTTGCGTTCACTCGAAGAACGGCTACTTTAATGGACACATCTTTCACAGAGTTATCAAGCAATTCATGATCCAGACGGGAGACCCGACCGGCACCGGCACTGGCGGCGAGTCTATATGGGGCGGGGAGTTCGAGGACGAGTTTCACCCCGACCTCAAACACGACAAACCCTATACTCTAAGTATGGCCAACGGCGGACCCAATACTAATGGCTCGCAATTCTTCGTAACCGTTGTTCCGACCAATTGGTTGGACAATAAGCACACAGTCTTTGGCCGAGTAGTCAAAGGCATGGAAGCCGTGCAGAACATCAGTAATGCGAAAACACACCCGAAAACCGACAAACCCTACGACGACATCAAAATCATTAACATAAGTCTCAAATAATTTTACTTCAAATTAAAGCTAATCTACACTTCATTTAAATTAAATATATTTTCAAAACATTTTTCGCATAAAATTTGCCAAAAATAGCGATAAAATGGGAAATAAATAATTTAGCGCTCATTTCAAAACTCGGGTAAACCGAAGAGTTGGGGTTCGAAGTCGTGCAGCGAATCGATTACAAGAGTCCTCTCGTTTGAAAACGTGGTTTTGTCGTACTTCGGGTCCGGCACCAGCACTACCTGACAACCCGCGCCAACCGCCGATTGCATACCAGTCGGCGAGTCCTCGAAGACTAGGACCTGTCGGGGAGTGGGCGGCGGGTCGAACATTGATATACAGTAGAGGTAGGGATCGGCAAACGGTTTGTTGCGCCGGACGTTCGGGTCGTCGCCGGCGATGACGATGTGATGAAAATGGTTTCCGACGTCGAAAAAGTCGCCGAAATGCTTGACTTTTAGCGCAAACGTGCGTTTAGTGCTGGCGCTACAAACGGCCAGATTTACTGAATGGTCGGCCAAGTGCTGGACCAGTCGTTTGGCTCTAACACGGATTGAACGGAAAAGCGGTTCGAGTGAGTCGGGCGTCAATTGGCACAACTGTGCAAACGCCGCAATGCATACCCAGGCATGAATTCGACCGAACTGGTCGAGATCTTGTGCTGGAATGTGTTGAGCACATCGTCGGTGAACTCCTGTAGGCTGAGCGGCAAATCCAGTTCCTTTATAATGATGGGTCCACTCAACCCGAGATGCAGTCCACGGGTTCGCGATTTGAGGCTCCAGTCGTAGCGCTTGTCGTACCTCTCGAGCACTTCGTCTATGCTTTGGGTTAAAAAAGTTTCCGAATTTATAAGCGTTCCGTCGAAGTCGAAGATGCAATGCGTGACCATCTCGTAGGCCGACCTCCCAGTGCTCGACATGTCTCTCCTCTCACCACCGATTCGCTCAAATGCAGGCCAACAGTCGATCCGAATGTCTGTCAGTCTTGAGATAAGACAATCATTTGATTTTTGTACAGAATATCAAATTCTTATCATTTTTGACGTATGTTTGACTTGATTTCTATGCAAAATATAGTCTATTTACTTCATATATTTATACAGTCTATAAGTTAAGTCAAATTCTCTTATCTAACAGTAAGGGCTTATGTGCGCTATCTATCAATCATTTCGGCGACAATTCTATCCAATTATTCGCTCAATATTTCCTATCCATTCAACTCAATGCGATATTTCTCTCTTACTCTTCGCTCATATGCTATAATAATGCGAAATCAAATTATCTACTTGATACATTAAGAGCACTTCTAACAGGTATAAAAATAGTCAAGTTTATTGGGAGTTAATTGCAGATTTTGAAAGTTTAATACGTTTCTTGTATTATACGATCTTGGTAATTCTGATTTGAAAAATAAACATTAAGTTACTACATTACACATTAAATAAATACCATGGTGAAACTGCGAAATTTTAAAGTTAGTTAGCTAAATAAATTTATTTCAATTTGATTTATGTTTGATATAAAATAATTAACCAGTATAGTATACATTAATCATTTTAAACTGTATAAAACTAGTGGTCGTTTGTGTCGAATGGAGGAAAACCAAAGTATTCGGGTTTGAAGTCCAGCAGAGATTTCAAAACTAGAGTTGCGTTCTCTTTAGTCGTATCAGTTCTCGGGTCCGGAACCCAAACGCAAGGCATATGTGCGGCCAATGCAGCCTTTACTCCAAGTGGACTGTCTTCAAATACCTGGGTTAAATTAACACCTGGGTTAATTCAGTTATTTTTATAAATATCATTTAAATATTATATTTGACACAAACAATGGAATATGTAGTCAGAGTTTGGCGAAAGTTTTGATTATAAATGAGCATGCCTGTATTACTTTTAAAATGCAATTACTGTATATTGTTTGCGTCGATATTTTTTTACAGTATTTGCCATGTATAAATATTAGAATCTAGCTACTTAATCCTTCAGTTGAATTGGAAATAATTGGCACTAAATTTTTAGTTTTTAATATTTTATCATGTCACTCATTAAACGAAATGATTTCAATGCATTAAAAATGATTCTTAAGTAATATAAACTCTAAATGCAAACTAAGCTTATGTTGAAAAATAGGTGAAGTTATAAGTTATAGGAATTATTATTTGGAAAGTAGTCAACACTTTTGCTTGACTTCTCCAATCAAATCAATTGTAATCTAAACCCGCAATCATTGATAGCATTACCAAAACATTTTCGGGTTTGAGATTAGCATTAAATCTGTGCATCGCTTCGAGGAAGACATCGGGAAATGGTTTTCCTCTCTTCACTTGCGGGTCATCGCCGGCCAACACGTAATGCGAGAAATATTTGCCTTTCGTGAAGAAGTGGCCAAACTTTTCCGTTTTCGTCACATATTGCTGGCTATCAGAGCCGGTGGCGATTGCCATCGGAATGTCGTGTTGGGAGAGGTGTCGGACGAGCCGCTCGGCGCCGGGCAGGAGCGACAGGTCCTTAATGGCAATGGCGAACTCGTGATCGAGCAGACGGGCCAGTTGGTCCACGTCGAGAGGCAGCCCCAGTTCGTCGATGATAGTGGTGTAGCTGTCGTGAGGTTTGGTGCCCATCACCCGGGCCTTCAAATCCCACGTAAACTCTTTGCCATACCTTTGCGTCACTCTATTGGTCGCAACCGTATAACACGACTCCGTGTCCACTAACAGTCCGTCCAAATCGAAGATGACGTGAGTTATCGAACCATTGAATCGTTGAGACATTCCGAAGACCACTCGAGACTCGACTCAACCTGAGATCCGATTTCGACTAATACTTGAAATCTAATCGATTTGTTCACTACTTGTGCTGATTGTAGAGTCGGTGTCTCATAAGTAATCAGTAAAGTCTTGAATACATTGGAAAAGTGCATTCGTATGAGAAGTTAGGGTCGAATCAAATATACATGATACTTTAAATGATCTGAAATCTGAAGCAATGCTCAGCAGATGTCTTCATAGAACACGAATATTCACTACAGTATTCTACACTAGCATCATATATTATATTGTATAATAAGATATACTGTACGTTAGTATGTATATATTAGGCGACTTCAAAAATAAGCAGCCAACTAGATTTGGAATTTCTAAAAACGGCTTAAGATATTTGAGCGTGGTAAAAAGCATTTTGAAGATCCATCTAAGTAGCTTCTACCATGATGAAATATTTCCTCCATAAATTTTACCCAGTGCAAAATTTTTAAGGGTTTGCAAACACCATATGCCCAGACTACTCATAGTAGCTAGATCAATTTTCCAACAACATTTTTTGTAGAGGACATTCTGAAGTTTACTTTGATATATGAATCATTAAAATCGAATTGCTAATTACAGAATTACGCGTCTTCAAAGATTGTCAATTTTGTTATTTTCTGCTATTTTCTACGATTTTGACTAATTTTGTTCAATTTTCGCATACGAATAATGTTTGAAAAATTTAGTATTATTATTCAAAATCGTACAAAATATGAAAACAAGACTGCCCAGTATGACGTTAATAGCTTTGATAGAAAGTCCATAATATGTAGCTGATTTTAATCATTAATATATTGACCATACACTGTAAGATTAATTAAGTTTGACCACTCATATATATTACCTCACAATATATACTAAAGCTATACAAAAACTTCACAGATGCACAAGTAAGGTATACAAAAATTTACAATATCGTACAATGTATAATCCTCAATATACAATGTACAATGTATATTGTACAATCCTCAATATCAACTCGTTGAAAGTCACCCATCATTAACCTAGATTATCATTAGTGCTGATATTAGTGCATATCGGCGGTGAATATATATATACCTTTTCTTTGCTTGCAGCCATCAAAGCTATTAAAAATGGCAAAATTGGCAATCTTTAAAGACGTGGAATTCTGTAATTAGCAATTCGATTTTAATATTACATATATCAAATTAAACTTCAAAATGTCCTTTACAAAAAATGTTGTCGGAAAATTAATCTAGCTACTATGAGTAAGTCTGGGAATATGGTGTTTGCAAAACCTTAAAAATTTTGTACTAGGTAAAATTTAGAGGGGAAATATTTCATTATGGTAGAAGCTACTTAAATGGATCTTCAAAATGCTTTTTACCACGCTCAAATATCTTAAGCCGTTTTTGAGAAATTCCAAATCTAGGTGGCTGCTTATTTTTGAAGTCGCCTAATAATATATATCATAGTGTGTCGCACATGCCTTCAATGCAGAATCGATTTCGTAATACTGTTTGAAATCGACACTCACTCTCAATAGTAAACAAAAATAAAAGTATTTTTTGTTTTGAGTTTCGATTGATTTAAATAAAGTATCATGTTAGATTTTCGTACAACTAATAGAAGGCTAAAATGCTTAACTAATTAATGAATGACATGGTGAAATATTAACCAGATTAGGATTATTCGTTAGGCTTCGAGTCCTTGAAGTTTATCTTAGACTCGAGTTTTGTTTGGCGTAAAAGACCTGAATTTGTTGTGTTTTTGTGGAATTAAGGCCACAATCTATAGATATATCGATACTTTCACTTCAATTAGTGGACAAAAGAGACGATTATTTGCGAATCATATCTGCATTTGACGTAAAGGAAAGCCCGAAAGCAAAGCATATACTGTACACAGTGTACAGTATTTGCTGTTTATTTATTCAGTCAGTCATCCGATTTGAGATGCAATTAGTTTTGTTTTTCACTCTTCACTCATATCTATTGCTTTAATGTGATATTTGGGCGAATACTTCAAATTTCTAAAACGCTTTTATGCAATCAATTGATAAATGGCATCGAATCCGAGTCTTTCGGCTATTATTGTATTTTTCGATAAAAAGCGATAAAACGTTTAAATGATTCGCAATTATATATATGATATGTCGAGACTCGAGTGGTATTCTCGTTCAGTCAGCCGTTGAATAAGTCATTAAAAGCGATTCATTAGTATATGATATGATGTGATGTCGACTCAAACTGCAAAACCATTTCTCGTCTTATTGATGATATTTATCCCATTTATACAAATCGATTGCAAATACCAAAGAGTTTGTTATCTACGAGTCGACCAAAACGATAGGAAACTCGACGTCCAGTCACTAAATGTCACACTTTGTACGCACATTGTTCTCGGCTTTGCAGTTGTGGCCGACGGAGCACTAGCGCCCAAACAGCCCAATGACGTGATTTACTACCGAAATGTCACTCAACTTAAGGCCAATTATACTGATTTGAAAGTTATGCTATCGGTCGGCGGTGGCGGCGCCGACGGCTCTGACGGCGACGGCTTTCACGAGATTTGCTCCAATCAAACCAATATTAATAAGTATTACTTAGATTTGCTTAAAGTTCTCATTTAGTAAGATTAGAATTAACAATTTTACAAATTACAAATTACAAATGTTACAATTTTAATGCTTCGCATAGATTTGTTGCTTCGGTGTTAGAACTGCTCTTGAAGTACGACTTCGATGGACTGGACATAGGTTTGCATAGACTGACAATCGACTTGACATTAAGTGCATAAGTGCGGGTAATTCGCAATTTTCGGCTCCGGCAGATTGGGAGTTCCCGGCCTGGAATACGCCCTACCCTCAGGACAAATACAATTTTAATTTACTTTTAAAAGTGAGACTTAAATTTGAGCTAAATTTTCGAATTAAATGCAAATAAAATACAATCGTTTAGGCATTGAATTCGCAATTTTCACGACAACTAAACCGTATCGACAACCGGCGCCGACTGCTCTTGAGTTGCGCCGTCTCAGCGATCGTCAATGTGGTGGACGCGGCCTACGACGTGCCCGAAATGGCCAAATATGTTGACTTCATTAACCTAATGACGTATGACTTCCATCTATATTCGAAGTACTGGCCCTTCACTGGATATAATGCACCGCTTTTTATGAGAAAAGTAGAGAAAAGTTATTTCACTTTTTTGAATGTCAACCGATCGGCGCATTACTGGTTGGATCTCGGCCTGAGTCGCGACCAGATTATGGTCGGCATTCCCACGTATGGCGTCTCGTTCCAATTGGCCAGCAGAGAGCACACGGGCCCCGACTCGGCAGTGGTCGGTCAGCTGCAAGACTTCGATTACAGCGGTATTTGCGAACTCAAGCGCAACCGTTCGACTCAAGTCTTCTTCGACGACGAGTCGAAAGTGCCGTATCTGGTCAGCGACTACCTGTGGGTGACGTACGAAGACAACACCAGTGTTGCTCTCAAAGCGCAGTGGATCCGCGACAACCACTTTGCCGGTGCCATGACCTTTGACCTCAATAGCGATGACTACTCGTATATGTGCGACAAAACTTCGCAATTCGTTTTGCATTCAATTATTTACGATATTCTCAGTTAACACTTGTCTTCAGGTTTTAGTCACTTTTTCAAACATTTATTACCAATATTTGTATTTCAGAGGAAATTATTATTTAATATATTTCAGCACTAAATGAATATTTTTGTAATTTATAATTATTTAATTTATATATAATTTAATACTATATATCTAATGTAAGATTATATAATTTAATAAATTTATCTCAAGTATAACTTGAAATTATTCTGAAATTCGAAAATTAGCAATGTTTTCGATTTTCGTTAATATAAACTAAATATCACAACTTAGCTTGAATAAAGCTGCTTGATAAATACAATGGTACTTTATAATAAACATTTGAAGGAAAATCTAATATACATTGTCTAAAAAATTATTTTGATTAAAAAGAATGGTCATGATGCAAAAATGGAAACAATTAAAATTTTTAATTAAAAATACTGTAATAACTTTTATGTTTGCAAATATTAGAAATGTAATGTTTTTAATACAGTAAAAATTTTAAATCATGTGTAATTTTCGTCCAATTAATATAAAGACCGGTATTTGCTTATGAATTAAAGTTTCAGCGAATATATGCCATCTATTGAGTGACTGCTGTCCAACAGACCACTGCATATAAAGCACGTGTTGTTCAATGTTTTCAGACTTTTAAACAATTTGTTTATCAATCGTTAGTTTGATTTGGATTTGAATTGAGGACAAGACTAGAAGCCGTGAAATGAAGAGAAAGAGAAGAAGTGTTGAACCGAAAGAAGCAAACGATGCAAACGAGACAAATGCCGTCGTTTTAGATGCCGTCAGATATTCGGACGAACCGGTCGTCAAAAGAGTTGGTTTCCGAACAAACAGTTTACTCGACGTTTAGATTAAACTAACTATTAATGAAACGCTTAAATCGATTGCAGAGCAAATGGATTAACAAACAGAGAGTACTGGTGTTGGCGACGCGAGGCATCACCTATAGGGACAGACATCTGATGAATAACGTGAAGCAATTGCTTCCGCACTCGAAGACAGGTTTGTTCCGAATTGGTTCGGAATGTGTTGGCAATGCAAACACTGATAACACGTTTGGTTTAACTCAATTCAGAGCCGAAAATGGAGTCGAAAGACCCGACACTCGTGTTGAACGAGATCTGCGAAATCAAAAACTGCAATAAATGTATGTTCTTTGAGAACCGGAAGCGCAAAGATCTCTATATGTGGTTATCGAACGTTCCGAACGGGCCGTCCGTCAAGTTTCTGGTCGAAAACGGTTTGCATTTAAACTTTTAACTCATTGATCCAATGGTCTAATGAGTGGTCTGTTGTGAACAGTGCACACAATGCAAGAGATGCGGATGACTGGCAACTGTCTGAAGGGGTCGCGACCTCTCCTCTCATTCGACCCGTTGTTCGACAAACACATCCATTACTCGCTTCTCAAAGAACTTTTGGTTCAGGTATTCGACCCTCGAATCAGTCGCGCATTCAGTTTGAGTTCAATTGTTTAGACAATATATCTATTGATTTAGATATTCGGTGTACCGAACAATCACCCGAAGAGTCAACCATTTTATGATCACGTCTTCACATTCAATATCGTCGACAACCGGATTTGGTTCCGCAACTACCAGATCGTCGAAGAGGACGGCTCTCTCGCGGAAATCGGTCCGCGATTTGTCTTAAATCCGATCAAAATATTTGAATCGAGTTTTTGCGGTCGAGTTCTCTACAGTAATCCTCACTACGTGTCGCCCAATAAGCACAGACGACAGCTCCGGAACGACGTTTCCGACAAATACAAGGACAGGGTTTCGGCCAAAATGAGTAAAGAGTTGAGACAACCGAAGGGCAGGGCTTATGGCGACGTCGACCGACTCGACGACGTCTTCGATACGATTACACCGGAAGAGGCGAAAGGCGTTGCGAAGAATGTATTTCAAAGAACTAAACAATAAATAAGTTTCGAATCAAAAGTTTTTATTTTATTTAAAAATCAAACCATTTTTCGTCTTTAATCGAACATTATTTTCATATAATTTGCAAAAAAGTGTTGAAAAGGAGTACTCATCAGAAATGACTCGTATTTAGTATTTAACGTTTGTTTGTATTCATGTCAACAATAGATTCAATCAAAACATAACTCACATTTGGCTCTTAAGTTAAATATAATTTTTTGATGTAATTGTAATGCATTCAGAATTTCTACAAATATTAGCGCAAAATAATATTTTTGGATCAATAGACGAAAACTGCGATAAGAATTCATTTCAAAAAATTTAAGTCAATTTATGTTTGTTTTACGATTTGTTGTCCTATTATTCGTTTCAATAATATTTATAATAAATGTCGTAATTATTGATGTCTTAATGCAAGTGCAGTCTCGGGTGCAACTCAGGCGGTGGCCAGAGAGGGAAAGTCATTCCAATCGTCCACTTTCGGCGCCGTTTGCTCTTTCGGATCGCGCGGACGACGGATTCGGTTTCGGTCGCCGAATGCGCGATCGCCTCCTCGTCCACCTCTGGCTCCCCTATCGGAGCCTCTGTCGCGACGCTCTCCTCTATCCGGACGGTCGCCTCTGTCCGGTCTGTCAGAGCGCTCCGGCCTATCGCCCCTCTCGACTCTATCGGGTCGATCAGCTCTGTCGGGTCGTTCGCCCCGGTCTGCCCTCTCAGGCCTATCTCCGCGGTTCTCTCCTCTTCGATCGCGACCACCGCCGCGCCTGCCATCCCCTCGACGGGGGAATTCCCTTCCCTCGTCGCGGAAGTTGATCTCAATGTCAAGTATTTGTTTGTGTCGTCCCTTTCGAGGATCCTCTTCCTGTCGGTGCAGTCAAATGCAAAGATAGGGTCAGACAAAGGCGAGGACATGTAGTGAGAGGCACCTACCACTTCAATCTCCTCATACTCAACCTCCTCCTCGTCCTCGACCTTCTTCTTGAGAATGAAGGTCTTCTTCCACTGCGAGTTGTCCTCTCCCTCCCCGGGTTTCCTCAAATTGAACTTCGGTTGGACTCTCTTCTCCTCGAGTTCTCGTTTATACTCCTCGAGAGTCATCTCTTTCGGCTCTTCGACCACTTCTTTGGTCGAATCGTCGTTAGGGTTGGCCTCGCCTTCCGGGTTCGCCTCACTTACGTCAAGAGCAGTCTCGTCGGCACTCCTGTCGGTCAGCTCCTGGTTGTCGGCAGTGAACTGTTCGGTCGAATCGAAGTCATTAATTTTGCCCCAATTATGAGCGCCGCCGCCCTCTCTCTTGTCCACTGCCTTAACGCCCGCCTTATCACTGCCGGAGTGCCGGTCGAGATCTCGTTTGCCACGCCTTTCGTCGCCAAAGCGGGCGCCGCCGCGTCGAGACCCGTTTCGGGCACCTCTTCCGCGCCGGTCGCTGTCACTCCGCTCTCGTCTTTCCCTATAATTCAAACATATTTTGTGTCTATTATTATCAAAAAGATATCAATTATTACATAATATCTATAAATGAGTTAACAGTTGTTGTCTGTCCGTCGTATGCACACAACCATACCATTAGGGGTAAGACTGTCGGCTTAATTGACGGAATGGCCTACTCGTAGGTCACACCTATCGACAATACCTCATCTCATTGTTGGCGCCGAAGTGTTCATCTCTGTTGCGTTGGTTCTTCGCGTCTTCCATCTCCTTTTGGTCAGTCGGGGGACGAGGCGGTCGGTTCTGGCGGTCACTGATGTGATTCGGTCGGTCGCCGGTCTGGTTCGAGTCCCGAGTCCTCGGGTTTCGGTCGGGCTTTGGCCGTTGAGTTCGGTTCGAATCGCCTTTTTGTGCGAAAAACAATTGAAATGATTGTAAAGAGAGAGGAATGGGAAGGCATTGCAAAGTAGGTTAGCGTCGCTTCCAATGCTTTCTCTGCAAACACATGGCTTAACATCGCTTTCGTTCAATGCTTTGCCACCAAAGGCTACCATTTGTTTGCCGTTAAGACTAAACGCTATTTAGACTCAAATTAATTTCTAACTCTTCACTCATCAGATCAGCTAATGTTTCGAACCATAAGTTAGGAATCAATCGATCGATTCATTCCCAACGCTTAGAGACTGTTTCGTAACTAACGATGCATTCAGTCATTCATTTCTATTGTCTTTCATTGAAAACACATTTTTTCAAAATCCACTCAAAGTGTAAACAAAATATTAATTTAAAAAAATGAGTAAAACTTAAACAAAACACAGGAATGGCTTAACTCTTCGATTGATTAGATTTAGTACTGAAATGAAATGACAAACGAATTGCAATCAAAGAATACATACCTTTATTAGCGATGTCTTTATTCTTAGACAAAGACTGCAATCCATCGCTTGTTTTCGACTCTAATCCAACACAAAATGAGACAATCAGTTAGGGGTCGGCATGAGAGGGGAGGGGAGGGCAGAGGTGAGGGAGGTGTGGAGGAGGGGTGGAATGCCTACTGGAGAGGGCATCCTTGGTCTTGTTGTCTTTGATGATGTTGTGGTGGTTGGCGTTGGAGAGCTTCGAGTCGTTGAGGGCGCGGACGGCGCGAGTGGTCGTCTTGTCGGCGCTCTTCACCTTCTCCTCAGACTTGGTCACGATCTCGAGCGGGTCCTCCTCCTCCTCGCCTATGAAGACGGCATACCTGTTCTTCACGCCTATGCCGTACGAAGACTCCATCACTTGTTCGCTGACAATGCGTTCACTCGAGACTCGGTTCGACTGATCGCACGTTTGGCGCTTTGATTGCTATTTGGACTCAATTACGAATGCAATTAGTAATCAATCGACTAATTGGTAATGCATTGGAAACACAAATCAAGATATGGTTTCCTCTCTCAGAGTCTATGTCTCACTCGCTCTCAGTTCGCACACTCTCTCAGTGAGGCAGTAGTCGGTAGTCAGTCGTCGCAACACAGCATTCGACTCAATGCGAGTCAATGCGAATCCAATGAATGCAATGTTGAGACTATGCAGAGACTATAATAGCAATACAGAGAGAGCTATACAGAGAGACCTTCACTGCATTCACAATGCATTCACTGCTCTATGCGTTCGCAGACATAGGCATAGAGTGGGAGAGAGAGAGCGAACACGCGTTTGCGCCCAAACACCGATCCTCTCACACCTCACTCGCACTCGACTCGTATTTGATGTACTCGAACGGTGTGCTCCACCAGAGCTCTCCTCTCCTCTCCTCTCCTCTCCTCAACGCTGGGCTGAAGGCAGTGCGCAATGCATTGCATTGAAAACAAAACCATTAAATGGCGGCTATTCCTCGCGCTTTGCCTTTTAATGCCAACAAATTACGTCCTATTTTATCGATTCGACACTTTTTACCCACATTTCACTCTATCGCTCGACTATTACGCAATTAGACATTACGTTACTATCGATTAAAGTTTAATCGCTGTCTAAAGAGGATGTCTGCCCACTGTATGGTCTCCGACTGTATGGCACCCGTGATTTTTTATTGCAATTAATAGAGCATTACTGTAAAAATTATCTTCATTGAACTTGTGGTTCACCCGCTAGGGATCGTTAAAGTCAAAAATTAAAAATCAAAATTATACATGTTTTCCCACTGGAAATAGCATCCTGAGTCGAATGGTGAAAGTTAAAATACTATATCTTTAATAGTTTTAAAGTTATAGTGCTATTATAGTTAATTTATGTGCTTTATCATGTGCAACTTTTTTGACAGATGAGATAGCTCAAATCTGATATCATACTCGTAATCAGCATGGTCGATTTAATAGGATTTAATGTATATATGTCATATATTACGACTTTGAAATCCATATTTTGGAGCACTCAAGCGGATAAACTAACCATTACTAACCAAACTAACCAATTTGCCATGCACCCGCGATTTATCATGCTTATTTAATAAAGAACATTATGAAGAGCAATATTTGTATGAGTGAAAAGTTAGCAGGGACAATACTTTAATAAATATGAATGCATGGGAAGTGTGATTCAAATATTATTAAATGTTAACCCGTATTAAATTCGATAATATACCGAATAAGTCTACTCAACAATTGTTACAACAGTATATTGTCTACAGTAGACAAGTGTTTAAAAGAACCATGTAGTTCTGTATGTAGTTCTTCCCAAATTGAATGGAATAATATGAAAGTCGTATAGAATGGAGATATAAGTTTCAATGTCTTATTGATAAGTTCGGAGAACTAACACATTTGCAAACTTACAACTGATTGCCATTTCTCGACTCGACTCTACATTAAGACCTTTAATGCTTATTAATAGCAGTTTTTAATTAGAATTCTGGTATTAATTGCGATATCAATGACGAGTGTAATCGAGGTTTGAGTAGACTTTTAACATCATATCAAAACTTTTAAACAATTAAAGTTTGTTCAGCAATATCGCTGACGTAATAAGTTTACGTTAGTTAATGCAAAACGTAATTTTGCCGCCTAGTACCTTTTTAGACTACGCACCTCACATACGGCAGTAGCTATTACTGCGCTCTACATTCGATATGACAAAAGGCCACTTCCGCTCCAGTTATTTGTTTGTTTGAGTTAAGCCTTTTAAAGCAAATTTTATTCGAATTTAGATTACATATAAGTCGTAACTCAATCGACGAAATCGACTTCAAGCAGAAGAGAGTGTTTTTGTGCGCTTTTTAGCGCTTTATTGTGTGTAGTGTTAGGTTAGGTTATTGTGTGCGTTGTGTGCGTTGAGTGCGTTGTTCGTGTTGTGGGATTGGCTGAACGAGAGGCACAATTGGCGGTAAATGCAAAGGCGTCGAGTGTTGGCGCCGGCGGTTACGCTCTTTATATGCACTGAGTCTAGGCTTCAGCTGAAGTGAAACTTTTAAACAAAACTTTAATTTAGAGTTTAATTGAGTTTTAAATCGAAAATTGTTTTACAAAACAATCGTTTTATTGAGAATATGTCGCAAAAGGGAGTTATTGTGTATTCGATATCGAATTCGACTAAATTCGACGAAAGTATGTCGAAGGACGACAACAACAACAGTTCGCAACTGTCTTCGTCGCCGATGGCCAAAGACAACAGTCTGTACTACCCGTGGCTGTGGTCAGACTCGGCCCAAGCGATCCAATTGAGTCCATTGCCGAGCATCTGGCGCTCGCACTCGACCGACTCGACCGACTCGCCCAACCCGTTCGACCCGAACTCGAGTTCGGCGAAGAGGGGTCGGCCGCGACTCGAGGAGATCACGGGTCTCATACTCAGCGGTTCGACCTCTCCGTCGGCCATCAAGTGCGAGGTCTGCAACCGAGTGTTCCCGCGCGAGAAGTCACTGCAGGCACACCTCCGCACCCACACGGGTGAGCGGCCCTACAAGTGTGACTTCGGCGGCTGTGGCCGCGCGTTCGCACAGTCCGGACAACTGCGGACTCACCAACGCCTCCACACGGGAGAGAAGCCATTCATTTGCGCGCAAATCGGTATTCATTGCATATTTGACTCAATTCTTGTCGAATCGGGGATTAATCGAAACTAATTGTCCGAAAGGCTGTTCCAATCAGTTCACTCACGCCAACCGGCGCTGTAGTCTCCACCCGTGCTCTGGCCTCCGACGGGTGGTCGGCCAGTCCGACGACGAACAGAGCTCTTCGGCGACTAAAGTGTTGAAAGTAAACAAAAATATCGGAAATACCGGAAATAATTGCAAAAAATTCGACAAAAAGACGAAATCGGAAAAGCGAAAGGACGGGCGCCGGTCGGTCATCGCTCACGTCGGTCGGGCGGCCCGGAAGCTGCACAAGGAGTTGGACGCCGAGGCCGACGACGAGAACGAAAAGGAGAAAATAATGGGCGCACTCGCGCTCATGGAGTTGGCCGGAAGTGCGCCAATAGATATCGGTTCTGAAATCAGTATTGACGGCAACGAAAACGACGAACAAATTTCGGCCACTTTTTGGTCACAAATCTAAACTCGAAAACCATTTCTCGTTTTTCTTATTAAATATTTTTGTTTTCATTTATTCCAAAAGTTTTTGTTTATAATATAATAATAATGAGTAAAATCATGAAAACTCTGATAAAAAGTCCTATTTTTGTAATTTTGACAAAACTCTGCATTTATTTTGTAATTCGACTGTAATTTGAATGTCGTTTTCGCACCGATATTACAAATTATATCAATAATTATCACAAATATATTCCATTTCTTCTCAAATAACGAATGCTTTCTATTTTTGTTTGCATTTAATGTTTTTATTTAACTTATTGTTCAATAAATATGACTTATTTTTGTCGAACAGCTCTCAAACACCGATTTAATGAAATACTTGTTTAGAAAAATAGAAATAAATAGAAATTAATACGAATTCGAAACCGATTCGAATGACTCATTGATGAGATCAGCCGATTGTCTCATCTCTTGGTCGGTGAGAATGGCGGTGACGATGAGGCGAATGCTGGGCTCCGGCAGCGCGTGCTCGCTCTCGTCCAGATAACGGGCCACTGTTAGCGCATATCCCTTCTCCTGAGCCTATCAGTCGAATGAATGAGTTTAACGTTAACTCAAAACTAATTGCGTTTACAAATCATCAAACGCTCACATAATTGACGACTTTCTCCAACTTCTTAGTCTCGAGTTTGAAGTTATCGCTTCTGGTGGCAAACCTCAAGTGTTTGATCGGCGAAATCGGATCCCCGGCCACCGACACGTTCGCAAGTCTAGGGACAGTCAGACAGATGAGTGAATCGAATGAGTGCTTCGAAAGCCCTTTGACTCACTTTTTCAGTAATGTCTGCATAAACTGCGAGTTTTGTCTCAACTTTTCAATAACCGAATTGTCTTTTTCGATGGTTTCGAGTGAAGTGAGAGCCACCGCCGCCTGAAGTGGTGGCAAAGAGGCGGAGAAACAATAGCCGAGTCCAGAGAGCCGTTGATGATCGACGATAAAACTGGTTCCGCAGCAGAACCCGCCATAAGCTGCCATTGCGTTCTCAAGAGTCGCGCTAATCATATCAATGTCATCGATCGCAACCCCGAAATGTTCGGTAACTCCGCGGCCATTGGCGCCCAAAACGCCGAGAGAACAGGTGTCGTCGATAAACATCCGGACTTTATATTTCTTTTTGAGTTCGAGCTATAAATTGTGCCAATCAATTAAACTATTACCAAGTTACAATTTGGGCAACCATACCATTTCCGGGAGGGGACAGATATCTCCATAATTAATGTAAAGACCTTCGACCACAAGGAAACGTCGGGTGACTTTCGCTTTCTTAGGGTTCTGTCGTCCGATAGATCGGATGTAAGTGTTTGTCAATAGAAAGCAAAACAATTCGAAGCAATACCTTGCGATCGATGTCCTCCTGTTCCAGAAGCAGACGGTGCAGGTCCTGCACGTCGTTGTGCTTAAAGAACTTGACTTTACTTCGCGATGCTATCAATCCCTGTTGTATCGCGAAGTTCACGCCTTCGTCACTGCAATCAGATCTGGAGTTAAAATCTCAAGACTAAGATCGAGAAGATAGTCACAACTGACACAAAGATAATGTCTCCCACTTTGGAATAGGCGGGGATTGCACTGGAAATCGCCGAAAAGCCGTACGAGTAGAGCACCGCCTCCTCCACTCCCATGAACTTCGCGAGTCTCGCCTCCAACTCGAGATGAATGTCTGAATCAAATCGAAGATATATTAAACCAATTCGACTCAACTCTAGAACTGCCGGTAGTGGTAACTGACCGACAGTGCCGTAGAAGCCTCTCGGGCCGCAAGAGCCGACGCCATACTTGCGAAGGCCGGCGATCGCCGATTCAATGCATTTGTCGTTTTCAACAAAACCCAAGTAGTTATGAGTCGATAGGTTGAGACAATCCTTGCCATCGATTACAATACGTTTGCCTAACTTTGAGGTAACGATACGAGGGTTGAGGGCGTAGTGATCGGCAGGTGTTTCCGGCACTAGTGGTTCGGGTGTCCACTCATTGATCAGTTCCTCTCTTTCCTACCACACAATTGAAGAGTGGATTGAATGGAAGTCGCGATTCAATGCAATAAATGCTAACCTTTTCGCTCAGTTTCGATGCCTCGGGTTTGTAGCTCTTGTGGAATATGAGCCACAGGACGCACATGAGGAGACAGCCCTCCAGTGCCAAATGGTATTTGGGCGCCGACACCAACGAGTCGAACATCTCCTTCAGCTCCCACTTCAGGTCCATTGCCGGTGCGCTAACAAGTCGTTTGGATTTACGCCTAATTTCCTTTAATTTGTTATACAATTTGTTTCTATATTGCGATCAACGCTGAGATAAGGCAATCAACTGATGAGTAATTCAATTAATTAAAGACTAAATGGTTTAAAGTGACCCGAATTTGATAGTAGTTTCACTCAAAGGCTATTCATTGAATTCGACTCATATTTAGTCGAAATAAGCAATTGTTTCGTTACGTCTCTTCCCATTAAATGGCATTAAATGGCATTTAATGGCATTAAATAAACAAAAGTAAACACAAACTCGTCATTAGATTCAATTGAATGCAACGTCGAGTGCAGTTCAATGTAAACGATGTATTCAATTGTTTCAATGCATTCGACGCGTATCCCAACGCTGCCATCAATTAGATTGCATTCACATTGAGTTCACCTCAATTTTGTACATCCCATTCAAGTTGTTACCCTGCATTAATATATAATTGTATTGTTAATATAATAAGCTTTAATTCCTATATTTTAAACATATGCATTACAGAATGAATATAATTTTTATATTGTAAATCCTTAATTAACAATTCCTAATTATTTTTACGTAGGCATTTATTACTTTAGTAAAGCATAAAATAAACATGATTATCGCTAAAACCCGGTAATCAATTTTTAGCCAAATACTGGTTTAGTATTTAAAGGTTTGAAAAAACAGTTTTACATTTTTCAAACCTCTTAATAAGTGGTTAAATCAAAAATATTCTATGTGGCTTTATTAACCTTGACCAGTTAATGGTAGAAAAGACTAAAACAGTTATGTTCTATGAGGATACCACCATGCTAGGTTTGAAGATCTAATTAAGCAGCGCACTTTTGCATTGGAACCATAATTTTAATAATTTTAGATATTTATAATTTAATATTTTTTCTCTTCGGGAGATATTGAAGATTGAAATTTCGACTTCAATGTAAATTTTCCCAAAATTGCAATTTTCAACACCCGGTTTAACCATGAGAACATTTAATTTTTTTTAAACATGTGGAACATCTATTAATCATGATTAGAGAATAAAAAATCCGCATTTTATTTAATGTAAGCTTTCCTGTAAAACTTATATCTTGCTAAATTTCATTAATTTAGAGTAAAGTTTTAAATTTCTAACTGACTCAAGTACAGTTTGCTATTTAAACTTTACATGTAAATTTACAATTTATTGAAGCAAAGCAAATTATTTTTGTATTAGTCAATTGTTTTACACAGTATATTTAAAGTTTAATTGATTTACAAAAATAATATTTGCTTTATTTCGATTAATTATATATTTTTACATAAAAAGTTTAATTAGCAAATGTACTTGAGTCAGTTAGAAATTTAAAACTACTCTAAATTAATGAAATTTAGCAAGATATAAGTTTTACAAAAAAGCTTACATTAAATAAAATGCGGATTTTTTTATTCTTTAATCATGATGATATTTTTTTTAGTTGGTCCAGAGTATTATTCACAAGATTTTTGGAGAATTTATTAATAAAGCTTTATATTGAAACGACACTTAAACTGACCAATTAATATGGCAACTTTAATAAAAAATTATAATCATAAGTTTCATTTTCATAAGTAAGTTTAATCATAAATTTTAATGTTAAGTCAAATATTTATGTCGAATGTTATAATGTCGAATATTGCTATATAGAATGTTGTTAAGTCGAAACAAACATCCTTTAACAACATTCGAATTAATATTCGATTTAATATTCGACTTAGCACTTGACGTAATACACTATCAGATTCAATGTCTCAAACTAAAGTTAGGCTTCAGTGCAAACATAGAAAACCGGTTTAACTGAGTACGCTTATATAGTCCATATATACTATTTTGAGTCAAAAAACATCCGAGTTGCAGCCCAGCTAATTACTAATAACATTGTTTAGCTTAATATGATACCAGATAACTACAAATAAAAATTTGTTCATATTTTAAACAATATAAAAAATTAAGAATTTATCAATAAATTAACATATTTAATGATTTATTGCTTATAATTTATAGATTTACAGCACTTTACCGGTAGTGAATAAATTTAGTATAATACAAATTACAAAGTTTATAATAATTAATTAGAATGTAATGTAATTCTAGTCATAATATTTTTTTTAACTTATTAATTAAAACACAAGACTAATACTAAGTCTTTCTTAGCAAGTAGGTTAGCGCCTCTTTCTATGTACTGTATATTGTTTGTACTGTAGATTTTGCATTGTACAGGGGCGCCGGGCTACTTTTTGGAAAAAAACTGGATGTTTTTATTGTTTTTACAATAACCTATTAAATGACCATTACAGTAATGTAGTATTAATTTAATACCCTACATTAGAGATCCAAAACTAGTCGGGCCTTCAAACGTAAAAAGTCGGTCCTATTTGGACCCTTACCTTACATCTCAATTATTTCGGTTTTATAGTTTACAATGTTTTCAATTTAATAAAACTAAATAAACTATATAATTTAAAATGCGTTTTTACTGTATTACTTTAATACTTTGCAAAAACTTAAACTGCAAAATGTTTCCTCTCATCTCTATTGTAAAAATTGTAAACAAATAAATAATTAATAAAAAGTTTATTTATAAGTTTATACAGTATGTACTAAAAAATAAATAATTACAAAATGAAAAATTTAATTATTTATAAATTATAATTAAGCTTATAATACAGTCCAACATTACATATTTTATATCATATAATCACATAATGTAACAAGTTAAATGTTTTCAAATAATTTACTATTTACTGACAATTTATATTTATTACACTAGATTTTATAGTCACAATTAAAAGCTAAGTTGTAAAATAGCAAAATATTTATTAATGTATTTTAAAATAAAATTTAACAATAATCCAAAAATACTTCAATTTTTTTTCTAATTGGAAGTTATTGGAAGCTAACTAATAAATTATTAGTTTAAATAGTTATTTAAATAAAGTAATATTAGGATAATTTAAACAAATTATTTAAATAAACTTAATAGCAAAATAATTTATGACTACCGGGTATTAAAGCATTTACTATAAAAATGTTACTAATTAATACGCATAATATTTTTGGATTATTATTGTGATAATTATTTTAAAATATAGTTTGTAAGTCTAAAATAATTCTTATCATTACAGTAATAAATAGCTCATTAGTTGTAATTATTTATATTTTAAAATATCAAACTTTTTAAATTCTGTTTTAGGAACGCGCAATTCAGTCAAGCTAGCACGACTAAAGTCTGAAATATTCAAGAATATAAGATCAATCACAATTCGTTTCCTCTAATTCTATCAAATCTGCCTTGTTAATTATTTTGATGTTAGTTTCAAAAGTATAAACTTTCTATGCATCTAAATTTATTGAAGTGTTAAACTAAACATTGTTGGCAAGTATTTATAACAATTTCATTTAATTCAAAATTTTTACTTAATTTTCACTCTTCATAAAAAGCATTGTACTTTACGAAACTGAACATGTACAAAATAGACTGAATCAGTACTTACGATGGTAGTATGTACTGGTTAGTATAATATAAAGCATGTTTATTTGTAATAAAATATAGCAAAAATATTGGATACTAAAGCAAACAACAAGTTTTTGATTTTTTAAGTTTTCGGTTTTTGTTTGTAGTCTTTGGTAAATGAGTTCGGGTGTCGAGTGAAGAGCTTTGGCCTACTTTTGAATGGAAAACAGAGGTCTTGTCACTCAATATGTTTTTCATTGATTTGATTGATTTGATTGATTTGGTGATAGATTTCGATGATTTCGACCGATTCGTGTGATTACTATTTGGAAAATCGCTTTCGTTTGCAACAATATTCTCGTTTCTGTCCGTCGCAGTCGACTCATAGCTGATTGCATTGGTCTTGAGCTTCGCTTTGATGATTCGGTTAAGAATGATACTGTAGCTGCCGGTGACGCTACTCCGGGGCCCTTTGTCCAGGTTCTCGGCAATCATCACATTTGTGATGCCCAGGTCTTTGAGGTGTTTGTATACCTGCCGTTCCTCACATGTGAGGCAAATATTATTGTTGTCGTTATCGGACTCGACGTCGAATACTTTGAGCCTATACTGCGGCCAACTCTCGGCGAACGTCTGGCCCCTCAGCCATTCCGAGTCTTTTAATTGATTCAAATTCATTCGTTGATTGAAATCGATTTGAAGAAGACTTTTGATAACAGAACGGCATTCGCGGCTCAAATAGTCCGGAATCTCATAAATGCCTTCAATTATCAACTTTTTAAGCGCTGATATGGTTTGTGCTTTGAATGGCATCAAAGAGGTGACCATAAAGTAGAGTAAGACTCCTAACGCCCAGTAGTCGACGTAAGGCCCGAAATAACTCTTGTCGTGAAACAACTCGGGGGACGCATACGGAGGGGATCCACAAAATGTGTTCAACAGTTCTTCTTTACTCTCGATTTGTGTACTAAACCCAAAATCGCCGACTTTTACGGTTTTAAAGTCAGAGAAGAATATGTTTTCCGCTTTGATGTCCCTATGGATTATGTTATGGCTGTGCTGTACAACACAAGCAAATTTAGTTTCACCATGCTTAATATTAATTTATATTTTTAAATTACATTTAGTCATATTTATTTTTAATTATTTAATTTTTATTTAAATATATCTGATAAAGCAAGTAATTAAATTTTAATATGTTGCGATTTTATAAAGATCAGTATACACTGTATAAAATAATATATAAATATTTATAAAGTAAATTATACTGTATATCTTAGTATATTTTATAATGTTATTATATTTTATACTATCTATTTATAGAGATGATAGTATGTTAGCTACATACGTTAGATACAAGTAGATTATAATAACGTTATAAAATTTACTATATTATTTTTATGTTTAGTATAGGTATAATAAGCATAATATTTATTTTAAATTTACTCTAATATTTTATTAATAAATAAATGGCTAATAAGTGACTAATAAATTATATATTAAACAAAAATAATTTTGAATTTACATAAATACCCTCCTAATAGTACTTTCCCTTTATATTCTGTAACAATGTCACTCTAACAAAATATTGTTTAATTATAGATCAAGTTATAACTTATAATGAAATATAAATTATATATTTGTTGTCAATTTATTACATATTTTTCACTAAACTTATGATTTGAAACTGACTTTTGTTTTATAAACAACTGAGTGTTGTATAAATCCCATAGACTAATAAGCCGATTAATTTTATTAAAATTTATGTAAAAAGTGTAACATTTAATTATTTTTAACATTGCTAATAAATAAAGCCAATATTTTAACTTATACTAAACCAAAGCATGTTATTGTTTAAATTTACTGTACATTCTTACAGTATACTGTATATGGTACTTTTATACTAATAGTTTAGTTCCAAATTATTTATGCAATTGTTCATTTAACAAAAGAATCATGTTCAAAACTGACAATAAATTGCAATAATAATAATAGTAATAATAATTATTATTATATAACTTTCAGTGCGTTAAAGACGTTCATAACTTTGAGCGCTAAGTTTTATTAACAATTAATTATACCATAATTACTTATCTAAATAATAATTAGTATTATTATGCATTGCAAAATATAATTTAATTGTATATTAAGTTTTAATTAGAAGAAACACGAGTATTATGCAGTACTTACAATGTGATCAATAGCCGCCACAATCTGTGCGAAAAGTGGTTTCGCGATATTCTCATCCATTCGACCCTCTCTTGTAATGTATTGGAAGAGCTCTCCATTCGGCGCCCATTCCATAACGATATGAATCTTTGATAGCGTTTCGATTACTTCGAAAATACTGATTATGTTTGGGTGATGTAGGACTTGCATCGAATGGATTTCCCTTTAATTCGAGTTTTGACACTGGTTAATTTGATTTTACATTTACTAATTTTTGCTTTTTTATACAAAATATTGTTGAGTTAAATTTTATCTCTCTTTTTTGTATTTTATAACTTTCCTATTTATTTTAGTATCAATTATAAACTATACAATATACTACAGTATAATTATTAATATACTCTCAAATTCATCAAAATTAAGCATCAACTTTATATGTTTTGGCAAGTTTCAACAATATTTTAATATAAACTAAATTATATTGCAATATTGAGGATAGAATTAATAGAGATAAATAATTCTGTATATATTTTTTGGTTCAATATGGCATTAGAAGTAAAGAAAAACTATCCAAAACTATAACAAATTGATAAAATTAATACAGAATAATTAGAGAAATATAAACAAGTTAATTTCAACACTAGTAACTCAACAACTACTATTACTGCAGAGTATCTTATATTTTAAAATATTCACTTTAAAATTAAAAAATATATTATTTTAAGTCGATTTAAACTTCTTAATTATTAACAAATTTTTAAAAACATTATTTCATTTTCAAGAGTTGCAAGATTTCAAAGTTGGAAAATAATTTCTATTTTCGAAAACTAAAAGCAAATATTGTTTTTGTAAATTATTAAACATTGGTATAATTTAAAATTGAATATGGCTTAATATAAAATATGGAATAAGAATTATTTAAAAAGTTCTATTTAAAAATGTTAACAAATTGTAGTAAATAATATTAATAATAAGTAATAAAAAGCAGTAATAACGGCACTTACTTTAGTAGCATTTTTCTTGTTTTCGAGTCCAGTTTAGCTTTATCAAGTATCTTTACGGCAACTTTTTCTAATAATCATTAATAGAGAAAATAATTAAGAATTAATGAATGAAAAAGTCGTTTATTGAATAAAATATAAAACTAATGTATTTCCAAAAAAGTAGTTTAGCATGAAACTATGGCCTCGTGTTTATATTTTTGAATGCGAATATTTATTGTATGAGTCTAGTTGTTCAAAGATGTGGTTTATCATGTAAATATGATTTATTTATCTAGTATTAAAATCTTAATTCAAGCTTTTTAATTAATAATTTTATTTAAATATTTATATCAAAAACATATTTAATAATAACGCGGAAAATATTAAATCATATTTTTATTCGATTCTAATAAATTCTTAATTATTAATGTATTTCTTTCTGCAAAAATAATTATTAAATGAGTCAAGTTTGATTTTGAAATTATAAAATACAATAATTTTATTGTATTATACAGTGTGCTTCAGAAGTCTATGATACATGGCGATTTTTATTGACATGTGCAAAAGTTACTAAAAATGTGGTAAAAATTGACAAACTCCATTCTTTAGAGAAATAAATAAAGGACATTGAGCTGAGCTTAAATATACCAAATTTATGTCTGTATGTCAAGTTGTTTACCCGCTAGGGGGTGTTAAGGTTAAAAATAAAAAATTAACATGACACATGTTTTTCGATTAAATTCGAATTGCATTTTTAAACGTAATTTGTGCTTTAACAAGTAATTAATAAATTGATATGAGCAAAAAATTTTAATTGTATTATTTATTAATATATAAAACTAATTATATTTCAAAAATGATTAGTGGTAGAGCATTTTAACTTTCACCATTCGATTCAGCATGTCGAATTTAATCGCAATTTATCACAGACTTCTGAAGCACACTGTACTACACTATATACGCTATATATTATACGGTAATAAATTTAGCAAGATCAAACTTTCATGTTAGTCTGTGTTTACTACCAAGTAATTTTAGCTATTACTTTCTCAATTTTATATAGAAAAGGAAAAAGCATTGATATATAGTGTAAATGTATTTGTTGTTTGAAAAGCCATTATTTTTGTGTCAATAGTGAACCAGTTTTTACTATTTTATGAACCAATCAATTGGAAAAAACATTTGAAAACAAAAGACTTATGAAATAATATTTGAAACAAGAATAAACAAGCTTAATATTGTTGTTTGGGTTTTATTACGATTAATGTAGAGTATATTGCTAATCCAGAGAATAAGAAAATCTATTAATTTGAACAAATTATTTCAATAATAAATAATTACTGTATTTAAACCTAATTACGCGGAAACACATAGATAATAAGCATGCGTAATTATAGGTAAACATGCATAATAAGCACATACTAGCGTAGGCTAGCAAAGTGGCGGCTAACCTCTGGTGAGACAGTGGAGGGCGACTTTGACCTGGGAGAAGTTGCCGGATCCAATCTCTCCGCGGAAGCGGTAAAAGCCCACTCTTCGGCCTAATGTGATGTCTCGCTGCCAGCGCTCGTCCGACTCCAGCGAACGAACGACTCTTTGATAAGGAGTTAGTTTCATATGACTTGCGTTCGGATTCTGGCAATTGATAGACCAGTTGTCGGAGTCTGTCATTCAAATCAAATTCGTTTAATACTTCCAATTCTATTCTCTACTCAATACTACTTTACGTCAAATAAATTGAATAAATAGTGAACTCAAACATTAATGTAGGTGTCGTGCTATAACATACTGTAAGTTAGCACTAAATTACTAATTGTGCAATTCAATACAGAATAAATATACAGTACACTAATAGCAACACTACCTGTAATATCAGAGCCCAAAGTGTCTGAACTATCGACAGAATCGCTGGTCATTAGCAAAAGGTTTGATGGCTTTGAATGATTGGACTTTTGAATTGATTTAATAGATTTGATGGTTTGCTCACTCACTGCCATCGGAGAGGACAAGGAGGGCGAGACTTTGGCGGCCGGCATCACCGCTACCCACTATCCACTCCTGCAATCAGCACAGTTACCTCATTAGTTAGCATGGCTTTTGCTTCAAAACTTAAATTAATTTAATCTTGTTAAAGAATTTAAATAAATAGTTGTTTTTAATACAAATTAATTAAAGAATTAAAGTTTCACTTGGTATTTACTATGCTACTTTATGCTGTACTTTTAATATTTAATAAAAATTTTGCTTAATAAATACTGTACTTGCATATATCATACTTGTACACTACAAATAAACTTGATATCAATTTAGTTATTAAATCTAAATATATGATATGTATTGATAAATTGTTTATTTTAGCCAAATAAGTACTCAATTATATTAAATTATTTATATAAGAAATTGTTACTTGCTTAATACAATTGAACCTGTTTTAAAAATAAAACAATTTTATTTAAAAATAAATAGACTTTATGTAAAGACACTTAATCTACCCTGTAATCACATTACCATATTCGATTTTTAAAAATAAAATAAGCATTGTATTTTAAAGACATAAAAGAACTAATCTTTAAAATTTAAAATATATTGATTATTTATTAAACAAAAATAAAAACTGAACTAAAAGGTTGCTTGATAAGTTGGTTTGATTCATGTTTTATTGAAATATTCTGTGAATATTAATTGTTTTTTAACACAACTTTTCGAAACTTTTCGTAATTACGTCCGGCAAATGAAATTTTGTTCCGAAAAGTTGTGTTAAAAAACAATTAATATTCACAGAATATTTTAATAAAACAAAAATAAAAACTTGTTAAAAAACATTTAAGATATTCTACTATTAAATTATTATTTATTTTTATAAAGACAAGGTAGTTATTGTATTTTATTTAATTAACTTTATAATGTTTATATTGATAAATGCTTTCAAAATTAATTTAGGATTTAAAAAACAATTTTTAACTTTAACACTTCCCAAATAGAAGATACTGTTATGTATTTTTTTAACATTAAAAAAACTAGATTTCCAGATACCAAGATGCGAATTATGAGCATTTAAAAACAATAATACAGTGTACAGTGATTCTAGAAAGTAGCACGGTCTCTAAAACCGCATTTTCATTTGGAGCGGATTTGCCGATTTTGCCAAAAATTTAATTCAAATTGCTCAGAATCCACCACGCAACTTTCGACCAGAGCAATTTTGAATATCTCGATTAATATTAAAATATCATATTAATATCATATATTTTTCCATTGAATATAATGGGCAAATAGTAAAATGTTTGTTATTTGCAATAAACTAGTAAAATTCTCTAATATTTTAAAGCCAAATCAACATAAATAATTAAAACATTAAAACAAAAAATTGCGAATAAAATATTTTATAAATATTTTAATATGGAAAAAATGTTATTCAAAGATCATAGACAACGATTATAATTATAAACATATTCAAAATTGTTCTGGTCATAAGTTGCGGGGGTGGATTCTGAACAAGTTGAATAGAAGTTTATCAAAATCGGCCAACCCGTTCCAGAGAAAATGCGGTTAAAGAGACCGTGATACTTTTTGGAAATAGTGTGTATATATTTTATATATACATGTAAATATTTAAGTATCATTACTGTAAGTGTAAAATATGCAAGAAAAATAGTATTATTATATTTATTTAAATATTTAAATCAAACACAGATTGTAATTGATAGACCTATATAAGTTACTAAAGGTTAATATAGTTTAAGTAAAATTATTTTAAATATTTTCATTCTATTTAGATAAATACAATCTGCTAAAATACTTAAAATAAAAATAAATTATGTTAAATTAACTAGCATAATGTAACATAATAAAAATTGATAATTATATACCATTACGTATATAATTTATAATTTACCAATTAATAAATATTAATATATTGTATATTAATTGAATAGTTATTATCGATCAATATATCCATTACAATATCGACTTAACTTGGGATTGATTGCACAAAATAAAGATAAAAACAGTAAATAAAGCGATTATTTTTCGACTTGATTTGACGCAATTCTGATCACAAGTTTCTAATATAATACAGAGGTTTTCTAAATATAATTATCACAAAATTGTTTTTATTTCGGAATTAACTCTAAATCCTTAGAGAATTAGACAAATTGGTTAATATTCAACAATGACTATCCATTAGTGTAAAACATATACAAAACGGTAAGTATTGATCGCATTTGCATTGAGTTAATTGATAAAGAATTAACATTTCGTTAACCAGTAATTTCAAGTTCACTACTGTCTGAATACCAAAATAGCAATTAAATTAATTTTGGCAAAACTAAAACAATTTATTATATTTTTAGGGAAATTGTTTATATATTCTTTAGTAGTAACATGCTTGTCCATATATATAGACATTTATTAACTGACAAATATTTATTATTTTGACAATAAAATAGATAATATTTTGGCTTTAAATAAATGAAATATTTTCATATAAATTAGTAAAAATAAAATTACGTATAAATAAGATTTATAATAAACAGTCTATAGCTTAAATTTAGAGTATTATTGATTTTCGTTAAATATTTGTCATGTTAATTCATTAAATATTTAAACAGCAATTTTGATGAACTTGAGCAATCAAATCGATATGATATTTAGAGCAAAATTATAAATAAATAATTTATAAATAGCTTCATTTTAATATATTTGCTAAATTTTAAAATAAAATTATATATTAAAAAAATTACATACCTGTGTAAACTTAAGAGAATAAAGGAATTGGTAAAAATTTTAACAAAGAAAGGGGTATAAAATGAAATATAAGGTTACGTTATAACCTACCATGTTTGTAAAGTTAAAAAGTATTAATAGAGTAAGTAAATGGAAAAGAGGAGTAAATGTTGAAAAGATATTAAAGTTAGTAAATAAATGATTACCTCATAATCGAAATGATTGTATTGAATGTCGAGTAGAGATTAAATGAGAATAACGGCAATGAGTGGTAAGATTCGGCCAATTATCGCAAAACGCAATAATAAGAAATAATATAATTTGAATGCGAGAAGTGATGAATGCATGTGATATACATGAGTTCCGAAATCGAAGTCTGTGTCTATCGGTCTAACTGTGTCGGTGTGTGTCTGAGAGTGGAGTGTCTGCACCTGTAAATCGGTTTGAGTGATGTCATGCACTCTACTTACCTCCACTGCTATAGCCAGAGCTACTGTAGAGCCGATACTAGCGATACGGTTACTGTTTTGCTTTTCGAGCCAACACTGAGCCTTCACTACAGTTTGGCTTTTATTTCCATTCAAACTCTAATCTATAACTCAAACCAAACATTTAGAATCGATTTCTCCATAAAAACAACATTCGAATTGTTAGACAATAATTCTATCATTAAATTGCATGTTATGTTTGACACTCATTGCCTTGAATTTTAACCGATATTTTTCTCGTTTATTGATTTGTTTTTGAAAAATATTGATACAAATAAATTCATGCTATTTGGCAATTGCATTGGAATCGGCGATTGGTTTTGATTGAACGCTAGTCCTGCTCTACAAAAGAGGACGAATTGAAAGGTTATTAAGTTATTTGCTTAGTAAGAGTTGCTCGGATTAGTACTGTAGCTTGTTTGTTTTATTGATATAATTAGTGTAATCAAAATTTATATAATAAACTAGATAATTTATTAATAGTAACAAGTTATTACTAATAACATAAAGTAGATATTTAAATTTTGATTATTTGTTTGCAAGAATGTTATAGATATTTTCATATGAATAATTCTAACTAGATAAAATAAAATGTATTTGCATTTAATGTTAACTTTTAAGCTATATTCTGTTATATTCTGTAAAAACACATGCTTATTTAGAATTTAAAGTATAATTGAAGCATTGATTATATAAACAAATTAAATTTTATGTTAAAATTCAAATAATGACAAGATTATTAAATGCAGTTTATAACTATTTACTAAAAATAAGCAATGTTCTACTAAATTAATTGTTTTATATAAAATTAACTGAGGATAAAATCGAATTTTGACACATTGATCACATTTTAAAATGTTATTTAATCATATATGTAGATTAAATAATTTTAGTTTTATTATTAAAGTCTTATTACTTTAAAAAATATAATACTGTATTACAAATTTACTAAAAACCAAAATAAATAATAATTTTTGGGATTTTTTGTAATGAATGTTATTTTAAAATAATTAGATTTTATATTAAACACTAACTTATTATAAAATAAAATCAATAATCAATACAGATAATATTAATTGATATATTAAAATTGTATAAATATTATAATATTAATTAATTATGTTAATAACAAATATTTAAATAATTAATATACAATTGTGATAAAAATTTTATGGTATTTGCTAATTGTGTAACTCATTTAAATAAAAACAAAATAACATTTTAATAGTAATCTATGTATAAAGTATACAGTATATAATGTAACTTATATTATATTATTCTAATTTATTTGTTTAAATAATTTATACACTTTTTATTTTATTATGTTTTAAATAAAAATAATACTCATAATTTGTTTATTTATTATATAATAATATAAATATAATGATTTAGTGGAAAATTATAATGTGCTAGTTTTATAAATATAATTTTTAAAAATAGTTAAATATTAAAATGGATAATCTCCAATTAAGATAATAATTCTTCAATATTCAATATCTATAAGATAATAATTTAAAATTATAAACACTATATGACCAATTTAAAAAGATAATCAAGCTCTTGTTTAGCTTATTGCTAGTTATAATTTGGCCATAAGTTCAGTCATAAAGTGTTGGTTTCAAACCCTGTGGCCGTCTATGTGTGCATTGCGTTCACTTTGGAAAACTGCCACTACTTTCACCCGACACTCGATTCACACATTCGGCCCAAACCCTAAACATTTAAGTCCTGTATATCACACATATCAGTGGAAAACCAGCTAAAGCTTAACTAAAAGAGCAACTGAGTATACCCTGTAACTATTGTTATTATTGTATATCGAAAATATGCCTTGATCAGGCGCATATACCTTGAACCATACGATATAAATACAACTTTAGGCCACACCTTTTCTAAGGCTATTTTACACTAAATATATTAGTGCACATTAAACTGAGAATAGGTGTGGCCTAAAGTTGTATTTATATCGTATGCCTGCAACTATGTATCTTTAAAAATAACTTTTCACATTTAATTACAATGTATGAAATTTACTACAAAAATGTAATATGTGGGTGAAATGCTGAAGTGAAACTTTTCAAATAGTTGGTTCAAGGAGTTTAAAATTCGATTAAGATATACAGTATGTCATTTGCTAACAATACTCTCCGGTTTTATTATCGCCAAATTGCTAACAATAGACAGTAGCTACATTAACAAATAAAATAGCAATTTTATACAGTAGCATAAAATTATAATTGTTATGAAATAAGTTTTGTTATGATATGAGCGAAATCTAATGGACAAAAATATAGTTATTTTAAAAATTGCCAAACATTTAAACAAGATAAAAACAATACAGTTAAATTATTAATACAATCAACTAAATAATTATCCATGTAATAAACTTTTATGAATAATTTGTTCTAATACATGATTAATTTTGCTGCCTTTAAAAGCACTTCATTGCATATCACTTATGATATGCAAAATAGTCGTCATTTTGAGTACATTTAATAGTTTGTATGAATTAAATTCAATTTGATTAAACTTGCTCAAA
The DNA here is from genome assembly GCA_034697605.1 of Metabelba pulverosa. Taxonomy (NCBI): domain Eukaryota; kingdom Metazoa; phylum Arthropoda; class Arachnida; order Sarcoptiformes; family Damaeidae; genus Metabelba; species Metabelba pulverosa. The sequence continues at coordinate 43,814 of JAQIXC010000034.1, forward strand.
TACTTGCTCATAAATAATTAACTAGCTTGACAAATAATAATTGAAATAAACAATGAAGTAATTTAATAAAATTTATTTAAAACTAAGTATATATCAGTTTATGATGACAATTTATATATTTTGTTATAATTTGGTATTTTAAAAATTGATTTAATTAAATGTAATATTTCATAATAAATAAGTTTTCAGGGTTTGGCTAAATTCGCAATTTTTAGAAAAGATTTTGTTAACAAATTTTTGTAATTAATATGAGATTCAATCAAAATGTTTTGCGATTACCGTATATTCCCATCGACTCTAACCCGTATTATTTCAGTTATAGGATATTATGAATTATAATAATAAATGTTTAAAAATAAAACTCTTTTAATAGAATTAAAAAACAAACAAAATTAAACAAAAATAGAAAATTAATTTCAATGATTATATCTAATAAATACAGAAATTAATTTGTTTGGAAATAAGATAAGAATAAAAATTCTTTTTTTCGTCGAAATTAATTGAGAAATTTTTAATTAATTTATTTGATATAAACTATTAATTGAATTCTAATTAAAAAAACAAAAATACAAATTATATTTTTACCAATAAATAAAAACATTATTATATTATAGCATGAAAAAACTTATGAATGAAGATTAGAATAGAGTGAAGAGAATGCGAGCAAAATCGGGTCATTTACTCGAATAGCCAGTTGTCTGCACAGGGAGTTGCGGCACAAAATTTGGGTGCACTCAGGAATTCCACTTTATTTTATAATTTCTTAAATTACTTTTCTATAACATATAGTAAATAATGATTTATAAGTTTATGTATTATTAAAAAAAATTCTCTCTCGGATTAAATTCGGCGAAAATAATGCTTTGTATTGATTAATGTGTCAGTCATTCAAATTTTCATTTACAGAATCTATAAAAAAGATTTTATTGAAAAATAATAATTTGATCGCAAGATAATGTGAAACATCTCATTGTGAAGATAACACTCGAATAAATTTAGTTGATTTACGAGCTTTGCTCTCATCTTATAAACTCATTTATTCAATTATACAAGTTTCTTATCAACAAAAAACAATCGATAGAAAATATAATCGTAAAAATCAAACAAATTAAGTTTTTCAAGAAGTTAACATGGTTTTGTACAGGATGACAAACCTCATAATATATCGAGTTTTGTCTAAAAACTGAAAATTAAGTGAGAAAGCAGTTTATTTTATTGTTATTATCTTGTTGAAAAGATAAATGTAAATTTGAAAAATATATATATACTTAAAATTACTGTATAATTAATTCAGAAAATAAATTAGTTTGTCTATTTTTTGTCAATTCATTTAGATTTTCTTAGAAAATATAATGAAATCATTCAAATTGTATATAAAAACAAAATTTCAAAACAGATTACATTTAAAATGAAATGAAAAACAAAAATTATTTTAAGTAAAAGCGTTTGAATCAGAAATAAATTACATATAAATGATAACAAATATTGAAAATAAATGAGATATTAAATGAACTAATTTTTGCATTCAATCGAATACTGAATAAAAATGAGTTTAAAAACAATATTTAAAATAAATACAAAAATTTATTCTAAACTATAAACAAAGACCGGAAACAATCAGAAAATTAAATGATTTGTAGAAAAAAGAATTAAAATTTTGTTTTTGTTTTTTCACAGAATTTCAAAATGAATTGCACTTCAAATGAACGAAACGCTGGAAATTATGCATAAATTCTTTGTTCTTTCGCTACAAAACAATTAATATCTTATAAAAATAATTTCAATTTAAAATCCAAATGTCATCTAAGAATGGATTCGATGAAGAGATGATTTGTCGAAACGCTGTCTAACTCTTGTAGTGTCTTCACTCGCAGTCAGTGTCGGACGCATTGTCGACATCACTGTTCTTGTCGTCGCATTTGTCCGAATCGGATATAACTGATTGCTTGTCATTAGTCTCTTCATTCACGTCCTCTCCGTTCGACTCTTCACTCAATTCTCTCCTTTCGTTTGCGCCAATACTCTGTTCGTCCAACTCATCCGCATTTTCCTCTTCAGCGGAACTGTCGCTTATAATCCCCTCTTCTTCTTCGTCTTCGTCGGACTCTCGGCTAAAAACCTGGTCGTCATTGTCGTCGATGTCTTTATTTAGACGATTCGAATCATTTGATTCTAATTCTTCGTCTCTTTGATTATCGAAAACATCTTTATTATCATTCGATTCAATCAAGTGGTCACCAGATTTAGGCGTTTCGTTCGACTTCGGTGTACATTCTTCACTCTCCTGTGCCTTCAGAAGCATTCGTATAGCCCGGGCGCGCATCTCCAGCTCCAAGATCTCCATTTGGTTTTTGGCGAACATATTCCTCCAGCCCTCGCCCTCATCCCTATCACTGCCGGCCTCGTCATCAGAAGACGATCCCAACAACGACTCGTTCGCCTGAACCTCTGCGTCGCGCACTTCCACCCGAACCTGCGAACAGACCATCAAAATTAGTATAATAGTAAATACCATGTACATTTAATATAAAAAGGCTTATTATTTACCTATTGTGAGCATAAAATTAAAATTTTATATAAAAGAAATTGATTTTAAGATACGGCTAATTAAAGACTAATGGTTAGAATTGGGAGGAATGGGAGGAATGAGAGCCGAAGCGAACTCTTCGGGTATAAGCAATGTATCGAAATAAATGAATTGCAGAGAATGAGTCATTCGATTCGATTGGATGTCTTACTCGCGAACCGCTGTCTCCTATGGTTTACAACTCAAATAAACTTGAATTAATTGGTTGAAGATATGGCTCATTGAATATCATAATTGTTTCCATAAACTCGTAATGAGACGACTGCTCCCAAAACAACACTTTTAATGTGGAATCAGATTTGACAATAGAGCGGAACAGCAGAACAGCTTTTCTCCGCAATTATGATCAAAGTTTCGTAATTTGTAGACAAATAAACTTTTCAATCAATTCACTCTAATGTCAACAAATGTCTTATTTCCAAAACCAACGAAACAACTCTATATCTGCGAATTGAAACCCCTTTCTCGAGATATTCTCTGCTTTTAATATACTGTAAAAAAGCAAAACAATATTCGTATAAACATAATATTAGTTTTTATCTAATGAAGTGTTTATTTAAAATTCTCTACTTTGGGGCAATTTTCTACTAAAAAACAATACGAATAAGAACTCGATTTTAGCAATATTTAAAAAACAAATTTTGAAATTTGCATTTTGAAAACTATATAAACTTCTTATATAAATCCTTTTAAATTATGTAATTGTCAAATAAAATTTAAATTGCACATTATTCTAAAAACTATTTGATTTAATCTGAACTAAATTTCATATCTAAATATGACTAAATAAACTAAATATGATATAAAATGTTAAAATGAATCTAAATTATATTTTAATACTGTTAGTGATACTGTTTACAAATAAAATAAAAAAATTTTTAATGCAACTTTTTATAAGTTAATAAAATGTTCACAATAGTGATTAGCTGTTTTAAAAAAACTGCGTTTCTTGTTTTATCATGCATAATTTTCAACTCTACTTTTTCTTAAAATCATAAAAACCAAATCACTGAAAATAAAATATCATGTTAAATTCATACTGTATAACCACACTTTACTAACATTTTTCAGAATTATTTCAATGGGCAATAAAAACTCATTTTTGCAATAAAATAATATTTAAATAAGCATGTATATATTTAGCGATAGAAATTCAATAAACTTTCATGACTTGCAATAATGAGCCGTTTAAGTGGAATTAGTCGGCAATTCGTCGTTCAATAAAATATTTATTTTAGTTTTGCGAATAATTTTGATTTTAATATTAAATTTAAAAATTGTTAATTTAATGTAAAAATATATTTTAAATTTATTTCTAAAACTATTATAAATTAACATTTCTTTAAAAGACAACTTCAAAAAAGAACAGAAAAACAAGAATTCAAACTAAAAATTGCAAAAACTCCAAATTTGACATGGGTTTGAGTTTAGGCTAATTTTTACTATTTGTCCTGTTTAGAAAAAAGTTTAGTGGCTTTTTAAGTAAAAACTACATTGAACAAACTAAAAATATGTTTGTATATTAATTTAATTCTAAAAAGTAATCATTCATAAACATACAGAATGTTAGCCTTAGATTGCCTAACATTGGCTATAATGCGTTTCTGCTGAGGTTTAAGAAGAAAAACCCACCAAAATTAACTTGATTAAATATATGCTTTGTTACTATCCCGATATATAACCTTGCAATCTACTTAAATATTATAGTAACAAGCTTTTAAAATTAGACTGAACCAATTAAATCTAAACCTTTACATTATCTGATAAAGAACAGAATTCTCTATGTTTAAAAACATACCAGGTAATTTAGTAGGACTAAACAATTACATTGATTTGCCTATAAAATTACAAATAAGCTTGATGTAAATGTAACTTAAAAGAATAAATCCTTCTAAAAATTGCAAATAACTGACGCAATTAATAAATAATGGAAAAGAGGTCTTACTTTCGGTTCCAAGTTCTCAGAGCCCAAGAAATCGGAGTATTCGTTGTCGTCGACCGAAAGCTGGAATTCATCGCTACTTTTGTGTGGAATGAGTGGCAAAGAGTGCTTATTATCGAACGCTAATCAAAAATAATAAAAATGTTTAGTTAATAATAGAGAACATAAATATGACAATCAATTTCGTGATTTTAATAATATATCGTTCGAATAGTCTGTGCACTGAACTACTCATTCAAGAGACAACTCTCCGGTGGTGTCTATGTTTGCACTTAAACAGCGCTTACTATTTGAAAGTCTAATTAAAACCAAAATTGTTAAATAGCCGGAAAGGAAACGGCAGTTAAACAACACAAATATGTATTCCAAACAAAACTATTGAATTAAATGCGAGCGAAAAAAGATTTAAGATTTGACGAGTCATTCATATATGAAAATTGGCAAAAATGTTAGAAAATAAGAAATAGAAAAAAGTCTTAATTTATTCAAGACTTCGAACTCAGGTTAAGCGTATGGACGAGGAAATTGATATTTAATGCAATTTCTTGTCAATTATTTTTATAATAAGTTAGATATAAATTATAAATATTTTTGCGTTTGTTGTCCATTAGAGTCGAAGGCGTTTTAAATGAATATAATTTCGGCGAAAACTGAGAAACGACTCGATTTTCAGACATTCACTACAGGTTCGACTGTTTGTCTAAACATTTATTGTTTGACTATAAGTGCAATACGAATCGGTAGCCTAAACCTACTCTCAGTGTCCGGTTCAACAAAGTCTTCGACGCTCTTGCCTTCGCATATGAACTTGATTTTGGCCGTCGATAACGACTTGAGCTCTTCCAGACATAAGTCTTTCAATTGATTGACTGAATATTCCTGATTCACAACAAATGAAAAGTAAGTGAATTTAAAATTAAAATTAAAATTAATGTCATTTATCGAAGCGTTGTTGCAATGAAATGATTGCATACTTTGAGTATTTGAGGCGTAAATGCCTTCAATTGCATGATTGAGAATATGGAGAAGAGTTCTTCGACCAGTTTGAAGGGGTCTTCGGCGAACTCGACGAGAGGTGTCATTTGTTTGCTAAGATCCAACTCATCGCTTGTCCACTCACTCCGCATAGTCATGTACTGCAGAGGAATGGCACGAATTAGGGAAAGCAATTAGAAAACCAAACTATGCCGGAGATGGCAGTGAATGCCAGTGCATGAGAGGCGATGGCAGAGAATGAGAGAGTATGGGAGAGAATGTGAGGCAATGGTAGGCAAAGGCAAAGAATAGTAGCGAACAGTCAATCATTAATAGCATATAATATGTCATTCAGGGCTGACTGAAGACTGATTCGCGCATTTCAATCAAAAACTATTGCAAATGACACTCATATATGTTATGCCATTAAGAGTAATATCTTCGACAACAATATTGCGCTAAATGTTTGCAATGCTTTGGAACTGTTGTCCGGAAAAAGTAGAGATTAGAGTAACAATGAGTAGTAAAACCGAACTAAACGGCACTAAACAGTAGACAAGTTTAGCAAACAATAACATTTAGACAGTTAGTATTTACAGCAAAAAATGCTATATAAGAGACATTTGTGTCAATTTAGAGTCGAGACAAAGACTGCAACTTTTCTTTTGGTCTTTTGCTAATATAATTTCAGTGAACATCACATCTTGTTCTCAGTCATCGCTCAGTCGCTCAGTTCGCTCGCATCGCCTAATGGCTATGATCTCATACCAGTGTTTCCAAGACATTAAACAGTGCCTCCGATGCCTTCCAATGTCCACTTCTCACGAATAAACTTTATATCACTTCTCTATTACCGACTCTACAGTTCCACTCAACCCAAACCCAAACCCTAACCCAAACCCCTTACCCAAACTCAACGCAATCCTAACTTTTCAAAACACAGTCAACCAAACAAATCAACAAATCTTTTCAATTCATGTATATTAACAATCGATACAACGATTTCCACACTTACTACCACTTACTACACTTCTCTCTCTCTCTCTCTCTCTCTCTCTCTCTCTCTCTCTCTCTCTCTCTCTCTCTCTCTCTCTCTCTCTCCCCATTAAAACTTATTTAAACTAGAATAATTCAAAATTGTCTAGATAAGTAAAATGGTAATAACAATAACCAAAAATTGCAATTTATTTTCTATTTAATTTATCAGGACTTCAGTTATGATTAAGAAGAACATGACAAAATTGAAAAATTAATTCGAATTAGTTAAAAATAAGAGTAAATTCGGTCTTAATTAAGAAATGCATTTACTTTGGAAATGGGTTTAAAGCGGATGAAGTAATGGTGCCTAACGTTTAAAGTTAATTTAGACAAATGCTTTCTCGCAAATTGCAACCATAAATGTCAAAAATAGGATAATTTGAAATTTTAAGTGTTTTTATATTTTATTAAAATTAATGAACAATTATTTTATCAAAATTTATTTTAAGTCAAAAGCTTTTTTAATTTACGTTTAGGCTTCACCTTCTCTGCTCAACACTAGGCCTAAGCCTATTGAGAGTAAGTGTTATTACGACAGCAATGATTAGAACTGAAGCCGAATCTCATTTTATGATTGCGAACGACATGTCTTAGTCTCGCATCACTGCATCGCTCTTTACAATCCTTACTATCCGAGCAATCCTTACTATCCGTACAATTCGCACAAATGACTGCTTATCTAACATTTTAACACGAGATAAACTGTTCACTCCTGCAGTGTGCACCATCAGCAAGGTAGCACAGTTAGCTAGGTTAGCCACGTTGACCGAGTTAGGCCAGGTGTACAAGTTGACGCTCGACGATCAGGTGAGTGGCACAGCTTCCTCGCCTTCTCCACCAGTACTCCACATGCTTTACCGACAAACATGCTTGCTGATTCCTGATTGGTTTCAAACTGCTTTTTATTAAACTCTAAGCAAATTAAATTTTAAGTCTCGACCGCTCAGCCTATTTTCCTGTGCCTTTAAGCACACCTACGATTCCTAACTTATATTCATACCCTTTCTCTACTTTTCCTCTTCGAAAATCTATTTTCATCATTTCACAACTTTCTGTTTTTATACTTTAAACTGAGATTTTTTCTATTCCATTGCAAATATAAAATCATATTTGAATTTTGAAAAATATTTTCGTTTGTTCAGTAAAAATAATAATTTCTAATTTATTCCACTTTTCAGTTCAGTTTTTAATTTATTCGTTTCGTAAGCTTTGAATTCAATATTGAAAAAAGAAAAGGAGGGAGGGAGGGAGAGAGAGAGAGAGAGAGAGAGAGAGAGAGAGAGAGAGAGAGAGAGAGAGCTGTTTGATTTGAAAGTTGAAAATTTGAATCAATAGAAAACTTAATTAATGTTTTATTAGATTTTTTTTCTGGAAATTGAAATGATTTTTCATATTTCAAAAGTGAAATTAAAATTTTATTTATATTAGACATTAGACCAAAAACCCTATAATGGCTGAGCGAGAGAGAGATTAGAGAGCATATAGTGGCGCAAAGTGTAGTATTTTTTGTGAATTAGAGCAAATTGTGCACAAAATCTGTACAAAACAAAACTTAATAAACAGCCAATGAATGAAACTTAGACTGTATTTGATTGAGATTTATGGACAAACTTTTTCGGACTTATGTTTGCAATACTATATCAATATATCTCTATATTTAATATAATTTTTGTTACATTTGGTTCTAATCTTTGCTTAAGTTCTGAACTAAAAGAGAGTTCAATAAATGGGATCAAAGAAACGAATCAAAGAAATTACGCAAAAAATAATTACAAACGACAGGACCGACACAACCGACACAACTAACAACTCACTCATAAAGAGTTGTGTCGAATGTAGTGCAGAAGTTGAGGAATAGACTACACAATAATGTGTCGAATGGCGAGAATAGCGAGAGTAGGGCTGTAATGGGGAGACAGTAGAGCGCGAATGAAGGGAATCGAGTGAACACTAAATGAGAAAAACAATAGACCTCTTGTGCTGACGAGGCATGTGAGGCACCCCTTCTCATCTGATGCCTAGACTTGGCAAGAGTTGCATCTCTTCTCACTTTCTTCATGTGCGAGCCAGTGGTGGCAGAGCCAGTGCCAGTGCCAACACCAGCGCCAGTGCTGATGCTGTTATCACTGGTTTTCGGTTCTCTTCTCTCATCGCTCGCCAATGAAACCAACGATCGTTTCATTTCTATATTACTCCGTATTTATGCGATCGGATCGTATGCTTTGTGTGGCGACCAGTCTATAGCCGACGTCTTCTTCTAAAGCAATTATTTTCTGCTTTCAATCTCTTCTAATTTAGTCCGCACTAGCCTTTTGTCTGGTGCGCCAGTCCTACAGTCCTACAGCCCAGCAGTCCAACAGTCGAACAGTCGAACAGTGCGGTCCTATCAATCAATATAAACACTATAATTAAGAAAAAATACTGTCAGTAGAGCTCGATTTGAAATGAACCAAAATAAGTGAGTGTGTACTGGCACAGTAGACCCACAAAGGCACGGCAGAGCGGACAGCGGCCAGAGAGCAGGGAGGGAGAGAAAGAGTATGGGCAGACGATCGAGAGGAGAGTGAGGAGAGAGAGAGAAGTGAGAGTTGAGTCACTTTTTTCTTTGGCTCTTTGGCTCTCAAATGACATCATCAACAATATATATATACTGTATATTACTGTATAGTATATATATATAAATGAAAAGATGAGATGTGAACCCAAACGCAACACTCATTCGACAACACATAACACATAAGACAAGGCTTTGATGAGAAGCTATAGCTAAGTATTGTAGAGCCGAACAGAACTTATGAGAAGCTATAGGATAACTGAGAGCTGACGACGATTTTAATTAAAAAATTTTTAATAAAAAACTATTATATGACATAAAACTAAGAATTTGATATAAAGGATAATTAGAACAATAGAATGAATAATAATTGAAAAACTAATTTAAGTGAATTATATGACAACAATGAATGAACTAATTATAAATAGATATTTCGATTTTTTCATTTCATTTCATTTTTGCTATGTTTCAAAAACTACTTATTAAATGATAGTCTCAAACGTCGAAAACTATTGGTTGAAATTGAGTTTTATCTTAATTGAAAAGTTGGCTCTAATTTGAAGTCATGTTTGTCTATAAACGAGAGAAGAATCGCGAAATAGACATCAATTGTATTAGGATTTGGAAATTGCAATTGTTTGCAGTATTCAATTGCCTGCCATTAGAGCCCTTAAACTAGCGATTTGTAACGATTTACAACCATTTCAGTCGACATTAATTTGTTTATTTGAGGTGTCTTTTCAACTCTTTTCAAGAGAGCTATCAAAGCATCGCAACTCTCAAGACTCCCGACACTACCGACTCTAACAACACTACCGACACTATCAGACTATCAGACTATAAGGCTATGAGACTGTGAAGACTCTGATTACTCTCAAGTACTAACACTATAACTCTTTTATATTGAAAAATTGCTTTCACTACTAAAAACCCACTAAAAAACTAATTCATAATTTATTCTCGAAGTGAATACTAATTAAATTTTCAAAGTTTTTTTCACCAAAGCTTTACACAGAAAACACTCGATCTTAATATCAAATTACATCGTAAGATGAAAAAAGTTTTGAAATGTTTAAAAAAAACTTTTATATATATATATTGAATATACAGTTTATGCATAATAATGAAGATTTTCTGGGAGCACATCATTAGCATTAACTCGTAAGCAGTGCAGGAAATACTGCTAAATATTATATTATATAAATGATTTCATTTTGTGGTGAGAAAGCGGGTCATTATACTAATCGATTTGACAAAACTGTAAAGAGTGTGGCTTTACTGCATTACACACTTTTGTGCCGCAATGAAAATGCATTAATATTAGCATAAGTAATAATGATAGAGAGATTTTATTATTATCACTTTTTATATTTCCAATCTCTCTCTCTTCTCTCTCCTCCTTCCCTCCCTCGCTCACTCTCTCAGTGAGCATTATTTCTCTACATAAACCCATTCTATTCACAACACATCTATACATATATAGCCGTAAATAGAAAAGTCATAAAACTTTGGGCACGTTTAGTGTGGATTGTAATAAAAAAGAGAGACATATAGTTATACATAAGTTTGATTATTTTTAATCGTTAAATACATTCATTTTTAACATTTCGTTTTCAAACATTATATTATATAACGGTATCTACAAACAGTTAAGTTTTATCAAATCGTTTTTACTAAAAAATTTTCTCCTTTTTTCATATTTTATTATTATTATTATTTTCATTTAAACAATAAAAAAAAGTAGAAAAACATTCATTAGTTCTCAACAAACATTAGTCTATAAAACGACGGGAAATGAAAATCGGTTCTGAATTTCACTATTTTTTATTTCATTTAACAATAATAAAAATGAACATAAAAAACAAGACTTTAAACAAAATGCTTCTTTACAATTTGAATTCGCGACTGATATGAATTGTAAATCTGTGGTTAAGTTTCATAACTTTGTGAAATAGTGATCAAAAGCATATTTCGAATGAATTGGAACTGAAATATAAAAACTTAAAATTAGACAAAAACAAAGTACAGTACAGTATTGGCTGTATTGAGGGCGAGTCGGCTAAAAATGCGTTATCTTATCTCAATTATAATATTCTTGGCACTCTGGCACTCCGGTACTCCGGCACTTTGGCTCTCCGGGTGCTGAGCACAGCTCACATGCTATAGCGATAAGTTAGGGCGCAATAGAAAGCATACATTTATGACTCAATAAGACTGTAGAACAAAATGCCAGCATTTGGTTCAGGTTTTTAGCTCTAATTAGAGCTGACTTTTTAAAATTATTCTCTTGTAGTCATAAATAACATAAAATAATCTGAATTTCGAGGCAAACACAACACACTTTCAATTTAATTCTCGTATATTTCGAATTCATATTTAAATGACGTAAACGGCTCATACAGTGTTATAGAGTATAATATAAGTTTAGAAACATTTTTGCTGATATTAAAACAAATATTCGCTAATATAAGCCGCTATTATCACACTTGAAAATCCAATATAAGCTTTTGGCTGCTCTTTATAACAGGAGTAAACATCTCTCTCTAAATTCAATATACATTTATTATTAGTTATATTCCGACGATATATGTGTTATAAAACAAAATATTACTCTCAAAGAGCGTGAGATTTTAAGGCGAGGCCTTTGCAACCCATTATAACGTATTAAATATTATTATTTACTGTTCAAACACGTTATAATAGTTATAATATTTGATTTAAGGTTTCCTAAAACTCTAACTTTGAAATTGTTGAGAAAAACTCATAAAAATTGATAAGCAATACAACCATTGGCTTAAGTACACCACTAAAGCACTAAAGAATATATTATTACATACTTTCCATCAATTTTCTCAAACATTTCATATTATGAGCGTATAATGTATCCAACGATAAATTGTCAACAAAAACAAAATATTTAAATTAATTGGATATAAACAAAACTTTTTAATAAATTTTATATAACATAATCAATTTATAAACTTTACAATGTTATGCGTTTGCAAAAAAATAATTTATTAATTTTTATTGATTAATTAAATATTTATAAAAACAACTAAAACTAAATTAAAATTTAACTAAAATTAAAAGCTTTTAATTGATTTAAATAAAACGCAGAAATAATAATAATAAAATTGAGCAAGTAAAATCGAAACGATAAATGCGCAGGGTGAAGTAGTAAGCAGCGAATTGCGAGTAATTCGTTCGATTAATAATCACAACAAGCAATGCGTCGCATGTATTGACGAGTTTAGTTGAGCTCTAATTTAATTAACATTCATTTTTTTCGCTCCAAATTAATTATTGCAATAAATCATATTTTGCGCTCATTTTACGGCTTTTTAAAAACATGATTTGTAACCAATGATAACATTGGTTGAGATGCACTTAATCGCAAACACATCTCATTTGGAGCCATATTTAGCAACAAATTATATACAAAAACGAGTGCCTATTGTCAGTGATCTGACATTTAATGTACTCTACATTCGGATTCATTTCATGCAAATTGGAAAACCTTTTCAAATCATAAGCGTATGAATTGGCACAAAAAACCAAAATGCAATCACTTTTCTCTTAAATAAGTTAATCAATTAATCTATAAGTGAATAAATAAACTTTCTTATCAGACAATTCAAATAAATAAAAATTTAAGCAAAATTTCAATAAAATTAATTTACCAATCAAATGTTAGCAAGCATATTAAGTATTAAGGTCGAGAACTTGCCTCCCCTACCCTCCCCTCCCCTCTCTATCCCTATAAAATATAAGTCAACAAAAGATTTTTTATTCGCATTTTTTAATCAATAATAAACAAAACAAAACGAAAGTTATAATAAAAGGTGATTAAACTTAACTTGACTTGAGTTGACTGATAATATTTGAAGTAAACGATTAAATTCATTACTTTCCTTAAACTTTTTCTATTAAAATAAATAATAATTTGCACATTTTTAAGAGCAAACGAGAGAGGAAAAATTATCATACAAATAATAGACGATGACTTAAGCCGATCTCTAAAAGAATAGCATGATAGTAAAATATGGAGGATAAGAGTTTTTTCAATTAATTTGAGTAAAAATTATTGAAATAATTGTGAGATGAATATCACAGAGATTTTTCTAATGAGATGAATCCGTATATGACTTGAAATGAAATTTTCTTATGCAAAAAATTCATTACTTGATTGCAGGTCTCTCTCTCTCTCTCTCTCTCTCTCTCTCTCTCTCTCTCTCTCAGACTTTCTAACAATAGATGTGCAGAAAAAGAGTGAAAGCGAGCGCTACGAACGCTAATGAAACAAAAAACAAGAGAATATTCTTTAAGATAATTAATTATAGAACTGAAGAACTGACTCGAATTGCTTTAAAAACGGGAATTAAAATTAGCAAAGCAAAAATTTTCCCAAAGTTTGCTTAAAAATCAATAAAAACAAAACAAAAAACTTTTTCCCGTTTTAATTAAGTTTCATGGCTCTTATCAATTTATTGTTTTAATAAATAGCAAGTGAATTTCTAACTTATATTTTTCCAATTGCTTTTAAAAATAACAAATCCTTGAACTATGAGTTTTGCGCAAATATTTTCACTCATTTATCAATATTTTATAGAATTATTTTGTATTCACTTTCATAGCAATCTGAATGTACAGTATTAGTAACAAAAAAATCAAATAATTTCAAATCACTGCAACTTATCAGATGACTAAATATGCTGTGTATAAACTCAACGCTCATTAGCAATATTATAAATATTTCAACAAATCTTATTAACTAAATATAATTTTCATCTAAAAAACTATATAACTATTCATTAGAAAAATATAATTTATATAATCTTTTCAAAAAACATCAATAACTTACTTGAAATGACATCTAATTCATTAGATAAACCGCAAATAAGATGTTAAAAAAAGATTTGCAAATTTCATGTTTATTTTTTTCGAAAGAACAATTCACATGATTTCAATGAAAACCTATTTAAATAATTGCATTAACTAAATATTTATTATAAATATTAAATTATGCAGAAGACTATTGATATTTAGAGATTATTATCAGTTTAAGAGATAATTTAAAATGTTTTCCTAAAAAATAAGAATAAATTTCTCAAAAGAAAATTTGATCAAAAGCTGATAAACAATTTTTTTCAAGTGTAAAGTGAATGAAAATTATAGATTTATTTTCCAAATATTATAAAAGACTGGCATTCGGTTAAGGAATGAATAAATTTTTCGTCTGAAGGCATAATTGAGGTAATAATATGCGTGTTTTTAATGAAAACTAAATTGTTGCTAATGGCTAACTCAGTGCGAGTCTAACACTGGTTTTGGTCTTCAATAATGGCTTTATTGACGGGATGTTCCGCATAAGCCATAAGCCATTATCACTCATTCGATTCGTTCGCCGAATGCCTCTCTTCACTGCTTTCGCATTCATTCACTCATTTCTTATTAAGAACTGAAATACAGTACATGTTTTCAATCATCGATTAAGTTATTATTTATGGAAAATAAACTTTTTTAATACACTTGTTTTATGAAATATTTTTCTAAATCAAAAAACTTATTGAATTTCATGAAAATATGTTGAAATATAAAATATCATTTTCAAATGAAAAAATTTACAAAGTATAAATATTGTAAAAATAATCAAAAAAACGTTTGATTGATTAGATCGAAAATGTGTTTTTCATTGAAATTTGAAATATTTAACGATTAGATTAATGAATCGATATTTGATAAGAGCTTTCAATCCATCTATTATTTCCAGAATCTCATCAAAAAATTTTTAAACTTTTTTGTTTTAAATGTTAATTAGAAAACAGAATAATAGTTCGAAAAAATAATTAAAATTTGTAATTAGGCTATAAATAAAAATATTAATTATATCGCAAAACTCTATCACTTTATATAGTTGAGACACAAAAGTAATTTTTGAATAAAATTTTTCATTATTATACAGTACAGTCATGTAGTAATTGATAAATTTTAAACATACATAAAACTAGGGTTGTTAATGAATTAATATTAGGAATATTTTTAACAAGTGTTTCAAAAAAAAGCTTTTATCAATATAGTAATTATAAAACGCTAATAATTGGCTCGATATTTTTCGAGAAAATCACCAAACTATTAAAATAAAATGATAATAGTTCTTTCAACTTTATTATCACATATTAGAAAATTGTATCAAAACATATAATTAATAAAATAGTCATTATATTAACAAAAAAAACTTTATTTCATTTAAATATAATTATATATAATTAAAACAAATCAAAATATTTAAATGCAAATGCAAAGTAAAAACAACTCTAGTTTTCTAAATTGGAGCTGTGCTGAAATGAGTTTTTGGTAAATTTACAAAATATTTGCAAACTATCAAACTATAGGCTATGATAGCCAACCCCTCAAACATTGTTAGAAAGCAGTGAAGAGCTGAAAGTTATGGCCAAAGAGGAGAGACTTTTCATTTAGAGGAGCGTCTCATTCAGAGATTGTGTTTTTGTTGCACTCAATTCAAAACCAATTTCGAAAACTTCTTGTTTTAAAAAGTGATAATATCTGTAAATATTTTCCAGAATGGGCTTAAATTTTAATTACGCGCGTCTGAAGCGTCCGCTTATGAAGTCATAAATCAATTTGTTTTCCTTCGCTATAAAACATAACTTTTCAACAAAACATCGAAAACTTTTGTGAAGCGAATGTATTAATTGGTTTTGCATTCGGTTTCAATGCATGTTATACTCCATTCGCCGATAAATAATCCAATGAAAGCAATCTTTTTTCAGTTTATATAGTATAAAATGATTAAAATTGAGCCCTAAAATTAAATTCTGTGAAAAATTGTAGAATAAATTAAAAACAAAAACAAATTTTAATTCCAAATTGAAAACAATGACTAAATATTTTTTCTTCTAAATTAGAAAATGATAAATGCGTTTAATTCGAGCCATAAACTGGTTTATTAAGGAAAATAAATTTACTTTATTTAAAAAGAACAAAAAATATACTTTAATTATACGTTGTTTTTATTGGCAGAAAATTAAGATTTTAATGCTTTCGGTATTAATGAAATTTTTTATATTAAAAAAGTTTTTAATGAAAATTAAAAATTAAAATTTAAACATTAATTTTTATTCTCAGCAAAATTTCTTTTTATTGAATTATTCATTAAATTTTTGTTTTATTTTTGCTGAAAAATTATTATTGTTTTCAAAAGATCATTATTTCGCAAAAAATTCAATTAAATGCTTTACAAATTTCGGTTACTATTGAAGCAATAGATTCATAGATTCTATGAAAACTAATAGATATAATATTTCATTTGCAGTCATAAACTTGTATTGTTGTATAGAATTTTTCGATATAAAGAACAATAATTTATAATTTTAACTAAACAAATGCTGTCCAATGATTAATTACCTCCAAAATGTGTTTAATTTCTATTTATTTTTCAATTTAATCTCAATTTATATATTAATATATATTTTGTATTTTTATTAAATATGAAATTATTTTAATAGTTTTGAGAATATATTCAATGCTAAACGCATTAATAGATTTACATTAAACAACAGATCGGGAGATAAGTCGAAATATGAAAATTGAATAAATATTAGCATAAAATTCAATTCAAATTAATTTCAAAGTTGAATGAATCGCAATAAAACAGATAAATTACGGAATATTTAATTTTTCAATTCCATTTCATGGCATAACATTAAGAATAACTGTATAAAACTTACGCTTAATTTTGCCGCTAAATGATTGGCTTCTCGTCTAACGCCTCCAATAGCGTCAAAAATCTAACAAATATTGAAAAAATAGAATGACTTTTACAATACACTTGAATTCAATATTTTATTTGACAAAAATAATGCAATCGTAGTATAAATCATAAGAAATGCAATTTCCAGATATTCGCTATAAATAACAATAAAATTTAATATAATTCGAGCGAAAAATAATTATCATTATATTTAATAATTAAAAACAAATGAATCACTTTTGGGCATATGATTAGTGAAAAAGTAACTATTGCATGTGCATGCTAATTTGTGTAGCTGTTGCATTTTAAAAATTTACCAAATAAGAAAGCTCAAAAGTTATCTAAATTTCTAATCTTACAAACCGTCCATTGTAATTGTGAACATATTTAACTTTATCAATAATATTTTTCGAATTTAGCAAGCAACTTATTGTTGAACAGCTATACTGCTCAACATCTGCTTATGGTTGTAAAAGTTTATAATCGTTTATTTAAATTTGCACAGCAATAATGAGGATGAAAAGTAAAATTGTTGTAAATTTTTATTTATTTTTCAAGGTTTACGACTCGTACCGTATTTTTTGTTTTGTCATCTTTTTATGTAATAGTAATTTAGAAAACTATAGAAAAATACAAACAATACGTAAACACGAGTTAGAAAAACATAAAATTAATTAATTTTTCCCAAATAATTCGTTTTTATGTCTCAAATACAGTGCAAATTGATTCAATGTTTTTACGTTCAAAAAAATAAATCATAAGATAATAAATGAATTGACAAAATATTTTCTAATCATTATTTAACTGTTTTATCAAATCAAACCCAAAAAGTAATAAACTCAAAATTTCCAAATAAACATATTCAGCAAAAATTCTATTTAATTAACACTTGGTAATAAATCGAATAATTAGAAATCACTAATATTTAATGCAAATAACTTGTATATTAGTCGTTTTTACTTGTGCTTTGTTAAAATCAAAGTTAAACATGACACAATACTGTATACTGTATACAGTTACGATAAAAATACTGTAAAACAATTCATAATAAGCAGTAGCATATCATTTACGAATAATTGTGCTGTATAAATTGTGCTCAGGCTGAGTTTACATATAGAAACTTATTCTAAAAACTTATTAGAGAAGCAAGCTTATTTCCTATGGCGGACATGTTTAAAAAATAAAATTGTTTACGCGATTTGATTTGGAGTTTTCGGTTGAATTTGTTTGACAATCAAACAAATAAGGGATAGAACAACACGACAGACATAAACAGTTCGAAGCGAACGGTTAAGGAGGAAAACACGTGGCCTTTGCGATAAAAAATGCGAAAACAGACGCCGAGACAGCTGTTCAGTAGAGTATGCATAACAGCCAACAATTGCAATACTGGTACGGCTCTCAGGCTCTCGTCTATGCATTCACTCGCGTCTATAGCAGAGCCCTTCAGACACGAGCCAACAGTCTCTCTCCCCTTCACTAACCCAAACGCTCTTTTCACTCAAATCTACTTTTTTGCGCAAAATATGCTTTGCATTCACTTCTATGCAACAAATAACTGATTTACCACTATTTAAGTGATTAAAAACTGTATAATTCAGACAAACATGCACTAATATAACTTATTAGATATGGAAAACATTTAGAAAATTGCATTTTAAAAACTTTTTCAAATTAAACAAACATAAAAAAATTCGTACGAAATTATAATTTTGCCATTAATTCTATTAAAATTATTTTAACTTAATTTAAATAATTTAATAATTAATTCAAAAAATTCCTATTCCTATCAGCTGTTCGGATCAGATATTAAATATTACTCTGGCTAATGCATACAATGAGCCAAATTTAATTAAAAGCTAGTTTTGAGAAAATAAATTTAAATTTCTAATCAATAAACTAGCATGTAAAAGCAAAGGTCAAATTGAGCTTGAACTTTAAATGTGGAAAACAATTGTGAATACATTAATTTAATTGATGGCACGAGTTGTGTGCGGATAGAGTTGAGAGCGGAGTTCGGCTCAACTGCAAGGCAGCGGATAAAGCATCCGTGAAATGAACGCCACTCTCACCTCTAATTGCATTGTGCAATTGTGGCAATCGTGGCAAGTTAGATTTTAATTTTATTCTTATTAGCTCTAAATGGCTTTGCAATTGCATTCCATATTCGATCCCATATTATATTCAAATAAGAAATTACCCCGACACTTTATTCGGCTTGTTTTGCAAATAAACAACCGAATTTGCTAAGTTTATATAGTTACAAAGTACAAAGCAATACTCTTTTTCATATTTATATTAACTCTAACTCGGATCTCTCTCTCTCTCTCTCTCTCTCTCTCTCTCTCTCTCTCTCTCTCTCTCTCTCTCCCCATTCCCCACAAACTATATTCGCATTTAGTGCTATAAATGTACATTATACATTTATATGTGATTAAGGATCAACTGTAGCGTAAAAAAGAATTTATTTTCAGTTTAAATGTGAAAAATCCAAAACTGATTTAATATTCAGAAAATTTATATTGAGTTTAAAAAGAGAATTGAAGTATAACTGCATAACTGCGTAACTGTGATACTGTACTAATACTAATACTAATACGACTGCAAATATCTAATATTAATGCAATAATAGTGATTAAAACATTAGATTCTCTCAGTTTTAATAGAGTCATGTCTAGTAGATGTGATACAATTATTTGCGTGTTTTCACGCCATTTAGAATACAGTAATCGTCACAAATGATTGCAAATTATTTCCATTTCAAACCATTAAATTGTAATTAAATATGAATTTTGTCCACTATTTCGACGACTAAGTAGACAACGAGAGGAGAGGACATACAGACGTCGGTAATACTTAAAAGCGATGAAAACAATCAATCGCTTATTCAAACCATAGGCTTAACAACCAATTATAGCTAAACTAGAAAAATATCGGCAATAAAAAAGGCAAAAATGCATTTCAAACTCTTGAAAGAGCAATTCAAACTATAATAAAAAATAATAACAAAATATCGAAAAAACTCATTAATTTCTGTTCATTATTTTTATTCATAATCTTTTTTCCCGAAATGAAGAAAAAGCCTAAATATTGATTAGCGGAGACTCGGATAGAGAGCAACGCTGACTGAGAATGCATTTCAACTAAAAAACTAATTTAAACGAACAAAACGATCCATAAATTAAAAAAATTATGTAAATATCCTATAATACTATTAATTAAAAAACTTTTAAAAAAAAGTTTTGAATATACGTATATAGAAGATATATATAATGCGCATTAGTTAAGCTCAATGAATAAGTTGTTGCAAAACTTTTATTAATTTGCTTAAGCTTTAATTTTTTATACAGTACACTTTTTATATTGCATTACAGTTTTCTATGAGAAAAGCGAATGGTTTTTCTAAAACAAAATCCAAGTAATAGAAATTTATAGCATTTAGCATTGGGGGGAGAGAGAGAGAGAGAGAGAGAGAGAGAGAGAGAGAGAGAGAGAGAGAGTCTTCTGGTGGCGTTGGCAGTGCTCGGGCAAATGTTGTAATAAGTTTTTGAGTTGAAAATATTAATTACGTGCTATAATAGCACTGCTATAATTACAAAATTTGCTTAGAGTTTGATCGATAGCTCTACACAATTATTCACATCTAAAGTATACATCAATTTTTGTAAAGAAAATTTAAAATGAATTAAAAAAGGCGTCACTTAATGGAAAAACAGTTTAATAGGAGAGGGAGAGGGAGGGAGAGTGTGTTGGAGAGCAGTTAGGTTTTGGTTGAGTGAAAAGTGGAGTCGATTTGAACGATTTGGTGATACCTTGCGGCTCTACCTACAGCACAAGCAAATATGTTGTAATAAGTATTTTATTAATATTATATAAATAATAGTAATACATAATAATAACAAAATGATTGATAAAGTAAATCAAAACCGAAATTATTGAAAAATGGTTCGATAGTATGATAGTGCGGATTGTGATGATGCTATGGCTCATGAGTCGTATAGGGTATGGGAGAGCGCGGGAGAGCGGTGGAGAGAGCGCGAGAGTGTGCGACGGAGAGACAAAACACTAGTATTACTACTAATATATGAAAAGTTTTAATTTTTGTAGAAAAGCAGAAGCGGTGTTAAGGAGGGAAAGCATCGGCTGCTCTGAGCGCTGCATAGCGTTCGCTATCCTCTCGTTTTGATTAAAATGTAAATTAGTATTTGATTAAAATGCAAATTAGAAATTCGAGCTCTTGTGCAGCTCTTGTGCAGCTCTCGCTTGGCTGGTAGTGAGCCGAAGCGATGCAGCGCTAGTGTAAAGGCATTCGCATTTAATATAAAAACAAGAATCTTAATTCTATGCCGCCTTAGGAAAATGAAGGTCTTAATTAAATTCGAAAGTGCCAAAGCCGGCTAAAGCTACACATTTTATGCCTGATATTTTCACCAACACACACACAACCCTCTACGTGCCCTCTCCCGCACACTCCCTGCCCTCTCCGCCGCTCTCCACAACCCTCACTCCTGCACAGCCCTCACTGCCTGAGAACGAAGGGTTCAGTTCGGGAGAACTCGCAGTTTCTTCCAATTCATTCTTCACTCTTTCACTCTCCTCTCCCTCTCCCTCTGCCAGCGCTCTCCACTCATACCGTTCGCACACTATATACAGCGAATATAGAATATGTGCGGACTGTGGAGAGGCGAGGGAGCGCAGAGAGGAGAGAGGGTTGGGGAGAGAGCTGCGCCCAACTCGGCGTACATGCACTGAGAGAGCGAGAGAGGAGAGCAGAGCAGAGCTGTACTACGACTATGATATTAGAGAGAAAGTAATTAGAAGTTTTAAAAAACTGCGGGCAATAAGTGGTGTCGACCCCCTTTCCTGCGTTGTGCCTTGGCGTTGTTATTGCTAAAGAGGATCTAATTAAATTTAGCGTTGCTCCGACAAAATTAATATTTTAAGAGTCGCTCTCCTGCTCTCTCTCGCAGCGCTGGCAGAGCACTCTCGCCACTCAGCTCTGGTGCGCGCTCTCTCGTACTCTCCCGCGCGCTCTCCTGCCCTCTCCTGCTCTCTCCTACTCTCCTGAATCAAATTTAATACACAACCAATAATTTCCTACACTCTAATTGCAGCTGTATATTCTAAAATAAACCATATCTAGCAGTGCAAGCGCCATGAGCACATGAGCACCCAGTGAGCATTTTTAATTAAGCTCCGACTCGTGCAACGATCTTATTCCAGAGCGCACTCATCGCCTAAACTATCAAAAGTTTAGTTTAATTTTTAAATTACTGTTCAATTGTTTGGTGCGGTTTCGCGGCTCATAATCACCGACTCATTACAGTTATTAAGTTATTCGGGCGATCAGAGCGCTACTCGGCTCAGCTACTCGGCTCAGCCGTTCGCACACCTCTCTGTGTCAAGTCGTGAACACTTACCCCAACATCTCACACATCTCTCAGATCTGTTTACTCAAAAGGTGTTCTATCGCTAACGTGAAGATCACTTATTGAGGAAAAGCTGCACTACTTGTGGAATGAATACATTTATCACATTATAGTAATGCAACTCCGCTTACAGTGCGAGTGCGAGTAAGAGTAGTAATTCAAACGCTCTTCTCAGTGCTGTACTAATAGCGCTAACAGTACTGATGCTGACAAGTGAGTACTCAGTGCTCAGCTCTTGCATACTATTACTCGACTAACTTACTGCCGATCTAAGTATAACACTGACTTTTCACAAACTAACTTGTTACAACTGCTACAGCTGAGTGTGCCGAGTGTGTGAGATAACTCGAACAAAAAGCAAAAACAAAAAACAGTATAAAAAGCATCAAATCGTGCGATTCAGTCGTTTAACAAACGATTTATCGAAATCTTAACGAAAGGCAAACTTTCGCTCAGCTCTCGCGTCGAACGCAATAACTCTGTTATTGTTTTGAATGCGTAAACTATACGAACTGTACGGCTATTACGATAATTATCGCAGTTTTCAGTGCGAAAGCATGTGCTGGTGCTGTGCAGAGCGGGCAGACAGACAGTGGTGAACCGCAATCAAGTAAGAGGTTATGTTATGCCAGTTAGGAGTTTCCCGTTCATCAGATGTGACGCATGGTCTCCATGTGAAACAAATTATTATACTCTGTATAAAACAGTCGCTGTCGAGCACTAAAGCAAACACTAAACCCAACGCTTAATACGTTTGTCCACTTTCGGCACAAATTCGTGCCCAACTCCACACCAGTAGTACACCACTACACGACTACACCACTACACACACCACACA
>JAQIXC010000035.1:0-66917 GCA_034697605.1 Metabelba pulverosa
GACTTAATTTAATCCAAGTATTGAATAAAAGTTTACAAACATTTTAATTGAACTCAAACTCTAAACGTTAAACAATAATCGCTTTACTTAACAATCTTTATGTGACTCTAACTGTGGACTCAATTCGTGTGAAAAGTATGGAAACAAACGAAACAAAAGTGAAAAAGAGGTGAATCGGCGAATGCGAGCGAAATGTGAGTTAAGGCCAACTACTGTCTACTGTCTCTTCGCTTTGACGGCTTTGGTCTTCGAAGAGTGAGGTTTGCCGCCAGTGAACCAACTGGTCATCATTTCGGACAGCTCTGGCACGTCGTACTTCGGCATTTGGATGTTTTGCATCTCCTATCGCAACCACAACAACAACCGTACAGTCAGTTTACAGACAGCCGTCGAAGGCATGGGATGGCGGGAAGGGATGGCAGGAAAGGGAGGCGTATATACCCGTTGAGTGTCGGCGTCGGCGGCGTTCATCATCTTCGGCAATACCATAATGAGAAGGAGCGGCAGAACCATCATAAGGACCATAGGGTTGAAGAGAAAGTCCGTCACTTTCCAGGTCTCCCTCACCTGGAAGTAGCGGAACTGACCCTTACTTTTGAATTTGAGTGGATATGACAACTGATGGACGGCTGACGTCTGGATGTAATTGACTTTTCGAGAGCGGATTTTGCCCTTCGAGTTGATGTCGACCCGAATCGGTTCGTAGAAGTAGTCCGGATTCGACACTTCCAGCAGATAAGAGCCGGGAGTCAAGTGCGTCACTGCGAACGAGCCGTCGCTTCTGCACCCGTAGGCGAACGGACAGTCGGGTTAGTCAGGCGTACGAGTGCTTACGGTTAGGACATACCTAAGGAATGCGAAATACTGGCCGTAATTGACAATTATCTTAGTGTTGGTGAGGAAGTGGTTCATCGATTGAGTCATATCGGAGAACGGAATCACTTTTCCTTCGATTGCGTAAAACCGGTTGTTATTGTCGTTTAACGCGTTTTCGTTACTATTATTGCACGAAATTATACCTATATTTAGGGCTAATAATGACATTAATACTAAATAACTATTTAAAGCCATAACTGAATTGCGAATCGGATTTAAATGTAAAACTCAATTAAGTAATCAATTGTTTTCAGTCGACAAACAGTGAAGTAATCTATTTAGTTGTCAACCAATTACGTCGCTATTTGTTTATCTTTTTAAATCGTAGTTTAAATCTTATTTTAATTTCAAAAATTATTCATCAAATCTCAAACAATTAGAAATATATTAACAATTATTTATTAATAAACACAAAAATATATTATTTAAATATAATTAATAGGATTTGTTTAATTAAATTAAGTTTAATCGCAAACTTCAATCGCCAGTCATTGGCATTGCGTTGGTTTCGGCAATACAATGACGTAATTACTATTTGTAAACAAATGCCAATTCGTGTGATTCACACCTTTTTAACACTGATTTACACTTTAATTACAATTAAATACGAAATCTCTTATATTCACTGAATTAGTGATCGTTTCACTCAATTGGGGCTAAACTTAACAAATGATTTGATTATAATACAGAAGTTTAGACTAATTTCATACAACTTGTGATACAATCGACTCGTGAGTGACAGTTCGCAAGCGATGAGTTCGAGTCCATTGCCCGAACCGGCGACCACTCGCGGCCGTCACCGACACCGAACCGAATCGATGAATGCCATCCAGAAGTGCACTCAATATACGTATAGACTGTTCCGTTTGGGACAAATGGACTTCGAGTTCGCCGTTTGGCAAATGATTTATTTGTTTGTTTCGCCCAAAAAAGTGTACGACTTCTGCGGCTATGAGTCGATCGGTCCGTGAATTAACCGAATGTTTGTATGTATTGACAGATATCGTAACGTTCAGTACCGGAAGCACACGAAGAATCAGTTTGCACGCGACGACCCGGCCTTTCTGGTGCTGCTGTTCGTCTGGTTCGTCATCTCCGCGTCGGGCCTCTCATTGGCGCTAAGGCTACACTTCTTGGGTTTCGTGAAGTTTCTGTTTTGGGTCGCATTCGTCGACTGTGTGGTCGTCGGCGCAGTCGTGGCCACAATGTTCTGGCTCTTCACCAACCGATATATGCGTCGGTCGAACGTCGAGGACGTCGAGTGGGGCTATGCCTTCGACGTGCATCTCAACGCGTTCTTCCCTCCGCTGCTCATTCTTCACGTGTTTCAGCTCTTCTTCTATAACGGTATTGACCACTCATTTAGTCTTAAGACTCAAATCGATGCACTTCTCACTCGACTTGGTTTGTAGTCTTCATTAGTAACGACTACTTCATAGCGCGCGTCTTCGGCAACACCTTATGGCTGATCGCCGTTACCTACTATTGTTACATCACTTTCCTCGGCTACAGTTGCCTCCCAATCCTCAAACACACGCAGACCATACTCTACCCTCTGGTGCCGCTCTTCTTGTTCTACTTGGTTTCCATCATCTCCGGCGTCAACATCTGCAGAGTTATAATGGATTTCTATCACTACCGGGTCTACTGACCACCGCTACCACCCTTACCACCGCCGGTACTACACTATTAACTTATTATTAATTAATTCGAATTTTAATTACTATTAAATAAATTATTTTTAATAATTTAAAAGTCATAACAAATACATCGGATATAGAAATTAGAAATATTAATAAAATAGACTCTTATATCGAAGCGATGCCTTCTAGTGCGCCTACGAGTGCGCCTTTCAGTGCGATTGAGCTATTTCTGAGAAGACGTTCAACACGTCGTCGATTGTAAACGAAAGGGTGATATTCGCGTCCGGATAGCACCGTTCGATCATCTCCTGAATCGCCTTATACTGTGCGATGAACTCCTCCTGCATTGAGCGCCAAATCACCTGAAGTTATGCGAAAACGCTATTAATTTAACTAAACATTGCTTCCAAAGCGAGGAATGGGATGAAGGGATGGACGCACCTGAATGAGGTTGGACTCGGGCTCAGACGTGTGTTTCTCCACTTTCCGGTACATCTCTTCGAGGCCGCGCTTTACTTCCTTCAGATTACAGTCTTTGATAACTTTCCTCAACTCCTGTTTACTGAACGCCAACTGATACCCGATCTCGTCCTCCCGAACCCCTTGTGCGACCTTCTGTTGGACGCCTTCGAAGAATATGTTGAGCTTTTCGAGCGGACGTCCGAAATAGCGCTTAACATAGTCTTTGAGCGCTTCGTTGTACCGGCTTTTGGCCTCTTTTCGCTCGTTCTCTAAACACGAGATCTTGAGCGTCGATAACGTGTTCTGCAAATAGTGATAATTCTCGAGTCGAACCATCTCTGGAGGAGTTTTGTGGTGTTCTTTAGCCATTCTGTTGATCGCTTCGAACATCGCGCGCACTAATAGGGTATACCAGCGGTCGATGTCAGCCCTCCTTTGGACCGCATTCTTGAATATATTCTCCGCCTGTTTTGCAAACGTTTCGAATCTCTTAATGAACGGCAAAACTCCACATTTGGGCCGTTTGGGTGCCTTCGCCTCCTCGACCGCCATTTGCTGAGAGAGCATAAAACGGTCGAAATTCCTCTTCACTTGGATTAGGATATTTCCGTAGGCTTTCGAGAGGAACGATGCCGTGTCTTGTGCGGAGAGCACGTGGTGTGTCAGACGCACCAGTAGGTACATAGAGTAGAGTCCATCGATTTTGTCGTAAAACGCGGCAAAACTGATGAACTCGGGTTCGAGCGAAGCGAACAACTCTGTCATCAAAGGCCGGATCTGTTCGCTCTTCTTCGAGTCGGCCGTTTCGCTACTGCTCTGGCTTTGGTTGGACGGGGAAGGGCTCGAACAGAACGACGTGTTCGACATGGGCTGTACTGCAGGACTGGGTTCTAAGTCGAAGAATTCGATGCAGAACTGCTGTTCGGCCAAACAGATCGGGTCGACGGCCGAGAGCATGCGTTCGATGCAATTGTCGAACTCTTCCCATTCGCTTAAACTGATTTCCGAACTGCGAGTCGAAGAAGTGTCCAAATGCTCGGCATTGGCGGAACCGGGTGTTCCCGAGTTCGAGTTCGAGCCCCTCCTATTCGAGCCGTCATTCGCCGGCAGTGTTCTCCTCCTGTGCTCCAGGTTTTGAGGGGGAGTACTGTTTCCGGTGACATAACGACCTCCGGATAAGCGTTCTTTGGATAACTCGAAGAACAGATTTAATTCCCTTTCGTATTGATTTCGAACGAAATTTCTATAGTTTTTCACCAAAAGAGTGAAGATTTCGGTGTCGTTGGTCTTCAACCACTTAACTAATGGGCCGTAAGGTCTAAGCGTGTTCTGAATGACGGAATGGGATGAAAGCGTCAGTTCTTCGCGCGATATGACGGATAGGAAGTGATCGCTGTATTGATTGGTCAGATGTGAGAACAGGTTATTCAAGTGGTGGGAGAGTCGGGACGAAAATCGGGTGCAGATTCTGTCCAACACTTTCCTCTGTTCCTGAACGGCATTCATGTATGAGAGGGACGGATGAATGTTGGCGTTAAGCGCCGTTTGCAGCGCATTGGCTGCAGACACACACAAAGAGATGCCGTTTTTGGTGGTGAGGTCTCCCTCTAAGAGCTGGTCCTCGTCCTGCTTAGAGAAGTCCAGTTGATTGACCAGAAACTCGAGTTCAATGAGGAGTTTGCGGTTATTGTCGTTCTGTTTCTGGACTACGGCCTCCTTCTGCTCGACTTGGAGAACGACATCCCTTACGTTCTTAAGAAGCGTCTCGTAGTGACTGATCCGCGTCTCGAGTTTGAGTGTCTCGTCGATGGCGTTCTGAAGAGTCGTCATAAGAGCCAAAACCCTCTGCTCTGACGCCATAATGCTCTGAATGTTCGTCGAGTCCATAGAAGTGACTTCTTTGGACAGCTGTTCGGTGAAGGCCTCGGCGTTTTGGATCGTGAACTCGCACTGAGACATGAGGCGCTCGAGATCGGCCTCCTCTCGGCTCGTCAGCGCCTGATACGACTCGTCGTCGGCGCCGGCGTTCAGGTCGTTCGTGTCGGACCTGTTGTCGCCGTTCGCGGTATTGCCGTTAATCAGCATTTGCTTCACTTCAGGGCTTTCGTAGGAAACCAACGCCTCTTTCGGGATATTCAAGAATTGCATCTTTTGGGACGAGTGGTGTTGGGCCGCCAACCGCGTCAACCACTGGATGAACGAGTACTTGTCGTTCAGACTACTGGCCATCCATTTGTACGACTGCTTGTTCGCGAACTGCAGTTCAAACTCCTTCGTGTCGACCGAATCGCCGCACTTGGCGTCCACTACTCGCAGGTCAGCCAACGGCCAGTTCTTGTCTTTTCGGAAGTATTGGTCGTTTTTCTTAACCAAATAAACGACAAAAACGCGTTTCACGTCATTCAACACAATGGCTAAGTAGTAGATCTTCTTCTTCTTCTGCGGCTTCGACACTGTTATCCATGTCATCAGTCTTTCGTCGTTGTGTTGGAACAGATCCTTCTGCAGAGTCAGACCTATTGACGCCATTGTCTCCAATTGTCTCAACGTATTCGACGATTCAGTGTATGATTGAAGTGATTAACGATTTAGTCATTAATTAACTTAAAACCAATTGATTAGTGAATTAATTGAAATGTTGTGACAATTCATAGCGAGTTGTGTTGACTCCCATTCCGTTCACATATACTGTTATTGTTTTGCGGATTAATAACTTATGTAATGTATTGGCAGAGTGTTGAAAGTTTCAAAAATAGACATGGTGCTTATTTTAATAATTTGTTTTATAAATCATAAATAAAATTACCAATTTGTTTAAATATATGTTTTTTATTTGCAATGAGGTGGCTAAATAGATCAATTTAATATATTAGATTATTACTTTTGTAATTAAAAACTTGACAGATTTATATTGGTGTCTAAAATATTAATTTTGAAATTTAATATGTTTTTCAATGATATAACAATTTAACAATAAGTTTGACATAGTTGTGCTCTATCTTAGATTTGCCTGTGCAATTTTTAAAAAATAATAAAAAAGCATATATAAATTATACTCTTCTTGCTAATTTATTTGCTAAAAATAAAGAAGAAGAAAATAATTTTATACAAACAAAATTACCGGTATTTTCAATAGTT
Organism: Metabelba pulverosa; assembly: GCA_034697605.1. Taxonomy (NCBI): domain Eukaryota; kingdom Metazoa; phylum Arthropoda; class Arachnida; order Sarcoptiformes; family Damaeidae; genus Metabelba; species Metabelba pulverosa. The sequence goes on from JAQIXC010000035.1 coordinate 6,120, forward strand.
GAAGATTTATTAATATTTATACTGTACTATGCGAAATAACTTGTATAATCTGTATAACTTACCTTTTCTAATACTGTGAAATAATAATCGTTTTTAACTAATGTATAAAAGCAAAACTAAAAATTTCTTAACTAGATTAGTTAAACTATTTTTGAGGTTTTAAACATTTGTTTGGTTTATTTGTATCTTAGTAATTTTATTACAACTTTAAACAATAGTTCTAATTTCTGATTTTTTTTGCAGTTGTGCTCAACAAAATACACAGCAACATTATAGACAATTTGCAATGTAATTACTATTAAGTCTCGCAATAACAGTTCTATTTATTTAATAAGTGTAATAATTATGACAACTTATTGTTTAACAAATATTAGCGAAAATGATCTTGAACCTTTAAAATTATTGAAAATGTTTCTAAAATAGTTTATTGACTTGGATTTCAAATTAGAATTTAAACCCATTTTTATAATTATCTCGATTTCGGCTAATTATTACCATTTGTATCAGAGATTGCGGTGAACGGAGGGCTAGACTTAAACTAAACTATTTGACAATTTATTAATTATTTTATTATTATTATCTGTATAAAACATAGCATTTTAGTTTAAATTGCAAATTTTTAAATACTTTTTTTTCATTTCTGATTTATATAACTACCACTCCAAGCCATTTTTAAAAATTTCAATGAATATTAATGATTGATTATATCAGCATTTTGGTTAATGAATATTGATTAAATAATGTAATTTATTTATTTAATAAATTATATTTTTATAGAAAGAATATATTTAATAAAGTAATTTTCAATTCAAAAATATTCTTAATAGTTATACTGCTACTTACTACTATGTTAGTATTAATATATATGATACTTACTAACTTACCTAAGTTATATACTTACTATGTTATATTGCTGTATTACATGCACAATTAAGAAATTAGTATATTTTTAGTTAGTTTTAGTATTGATTGATAATTTTTAATATTTTGAAAAGTATTAAATGAATTAAATTTTACCAGTTAAAAAATAAAGTCGAAGACTCTAAGTATTGCTAAACTAAACGTAATCTAGCAAGAAATTTTTTAAAATAAATAACTTTATGCTATACTATAATATAATCAAAGTTTATAAAAAAAACTTCAATAAACTAGCATAATAACTTAATTTATTAAGCAATAATTTTAATTAATTTTAGCAAATTAATATTTCTAGATATTTAATAATTTAGTAAATTGTAAACATGTTATTAAAACATTAATTTAAGAATGGGGAATCAATTGCTGTAAATAATATGTTTAGAACTTGTTGATAAAAAAATCTACAATGAATAAAAGATATGATATGAAGCATTAAAGCCAATTAAATAATTAGCCATGAATTTGAAAATGTTCTCGAATTCCATTTACAAGAGATCTTAATTGAAAACATTTTTTTATTTACTTATTAATACATAAGTTTGATATGAATGTAAAAATGAATGAAATGATTAAATAAATTAGTATTTAGAGCAAAGCGAAGCAATTTCCGACTCATTCTCAATGCGAAAACCCAATGCACTTGCGTTTTACGAATCGATTGCATAATTATTTTTAGATTCAATTATAATCGATTGCGTAAACTATTAAAAGCAAAAAATTATATAATTTTTCAAATTAGTTATTAATTTATAGGAGAATTCGACGCGTTTTTTGCAAAGTGTGAGTATAAGGCATAAGAAATGTAAAATTCAAGATTATATCCTAATTTAAGAGCTCTAACCTATTACTCCAATTTCGGTGCTTTACTGCAGATAATGACATTGTTAGACACAAATCATTATATTATATAATGAATGCATATTTTATTCTTACAGTTAATTGCTCTCACTTTCGAATTATTACTATTATTATTGTTTTAGTTAATTATTTATTAAAATTGTATAAACAATACTATTTTAAACAACCTTAACATTTTGTGCATCTATTTCGCACTAATGTATACAGTATATATGCAATACTTCACAAATTACCGAGAATTAAATTTTCAATTAACTAGCTCATTGAAATATTTTCGATTGGCAAATTTTACTTGTAACTAATTTACAAAGGCAATTTAAATAAAAGTATCTAAATTATTTACTTCTTGTGTGGATATTTTATTTTTCAACAATTAAAACAGAATCATATTTACAAATCTAATGTCTACTCGAACAAAGTAAATATGTTCTAAGAAAATACTGCATTGTATAATATATTACAACGTAGCGAAATATATTCTGTTAAAAAACAAGGGCTAACTTACTTAACATAAAACTTTAACCGAAATCTTATGAAAATATTTATTGCATTTTTTGAGCCGTCGATGGCTTAGATGAGAGGAACGCTATAATAGAAGATTAGAAAAGCCATAACTCATAGATGCGAATGAGAGAGACTGAGAGAGACTGGGAGAGAGAGAGAGGGAGAGAGAGGGCCCACTGGCCCTCAATGATTGGTCATTTGGCACTGAGCTCTCCGAACGCCCAACTGAGCCCAAGTGAGCCGAACAGTGTTGGGTTGAGTTGGGTTGAGCTGAGGAACCACAGCGAGTGTTAGTGAGACTAAACAGTCGCCTCTTTATGCTTTGAATAGAATATAAATGAAAAACAGTTTTGAAAGTCGAGTCTTGAGTTTCGAGTCTTTCGTTTGGAGTCCTGAGTGCAGACTCGGCAGCAAAGCATTGGAGAGTCAGTTCGCTTGGGGTTAAAACACTGAAGCATCTTAGGAGAGTCCCGGGGCATAAGCGCTGAGCAGCTCCTATAGCTCCTACACGCCCTACGCAACTATTTGCAACTGAAATGTCACAAACAAAGGTTTCGCCACTATCTGTGCTTAGACTCGACTATCACTTCTATCTCTGCTCTTAATAATGCGCTAAACGTTTGGTTTCTAATTAATTGCTGTTTGCAGTGAAGGTATCGCCGACTGAGATGTTCGACAAACTGTTCAGTTCGTGTACGGGAGAGACGCTCGAGATATCGCAGGAAATGAATGCGCAAAACGACTGTCTCGGAGAGGCCGAGACCACCACTACTATCATGTTAGACAAGAGTATCGATCGCGACATCGGCCGCAAGAAAGTTCTCCACAAGAAAGTCCGTCCGCCATACGCAAGGTATCTGCTCGTTCATAGTCTTGTTTTAGCTTCTAAGTTCATGTAAACTAGCTAGTTTAAATTTTCGGAGAAATTGCAATTAATCTGATTTGAGTTTTGGTGCAAAACCTCACAAAACAACTAAACAAAAAGAAAATGAGATTTTTTCAGCAAATATTTATAAACTTAATAATAAAAACAAGTCAAGCAATGCGCGAATCGATTGGTATTTATTAGCACACTCTGAATGCTTTGTAAATGAGTATTGGATTAATTAAATTTTGATTGCTAATCGCATTTCGGTTTTGTTCAGTTTGTATTCACGACTATAATTGCTTGCATTTCAATCGATAAATTGACCCCTCATTCAAACGGACAAACAGTTTCGAAAAGCTATTCAAATCGGGTTTCACTGAACTTGAAAATAAAGTTCAAATAATTATTTCGCAAAAATTAATTTAGAAATTATGACAATTGATACAAATGTTTTGATTGATTTCTGTGCGAATTATACAGTGTATGGTGTTTTGACAAATGAGTTGTATAACTTCGGCGAGTTATATAAAGGCATATAAAAAGTAGTGTAAAATTGGGTGAATTTCGCGTCGATAGAGATAACGGTATATAAATGTCATAATGACATTGTGGCAGTCAGTCTAAGTCGGAGCGCTTGACCCAATTGGTTAGGCAAGTGTTGAGACGCGAGTTGTGAGACGCGAACGCACAACGAGTTTGCAGTTTACTTCTCCAAAGAGTCGAATGAAAGTGAAAGTGCGATCGAATGGTTTGAAAACAATTCGAGTCAACATTCCTTAAGGGAATTCTAACCCAACGGTAAGTATCGCTCACTTCACTCATTCGCCGTTATGTCCATTATATGTGTTCTCGTCTTATCTGTCAAACGCTTCCGTTTGTCCCAACATTTCTCACGTGTTTTCCACGATTTTCTGACCCAATCGTCGCTTTTGAAGTCCCGTTTGATTATTCGTCCGAATGTTTGTGCAAATTGTTTCATTGGTTTCTAATTATTCTAATTTATTCCGTTACATCATAAATGATATATACATGCGGATAAAACTTTCACTGTGTCATATCGGCAATGGATTAGTACAGTATCATTTTTATTATTTTTGAGTGTATTATGCATTGAATTAAAAAAAAGTTTAAACTTTTCCAAAACAAAGAATAAAACTTTTTACTTAACCAAATAGTGCGCAAAATGCAATAAAAACTTAGAAAGTAAATTTTCAAAGTCTAGAAATCTAATTTTTAGCACGTTTATATATTTTATTCTACCATAGGTTTTATTAAATTTAAAATATAAATTTTTAAATCAATATATTCAGAATTTATCAACATTACTTAGATTTTGTTTTTATACATTCGTTCGATTTATTACAAATAAACTTTTATTTCAAAAACATTTTAATGAATGAAACTATATTAAATTAAGCAAGTTGAAAATCACTCAATTATGTAAACAATAATATAATTTAATACAAAGCATAGTATATAGCAAAGTATATTTTAAAATGTTGTTAATTATTTAAATTATAATGACAATTACAATTACACTTTTAGTTAATTTGTTTTATTTTAAATATAGAGAATTACGCTATTTTTATAGATATTCAAAACTAAAATCTCTGCAATAATTTGTTATAATATCTTTGAAATACTATAAGTTATAATTATCATATACTGTCGGATTTAACTAAAACGAATTTATTCGGCTTCTATTTTGATCAATAGTTTTTTTAAACAAAATGCGAGCTAATATATATATATATTTTTTAAAACGAATGCACAGAACAAAATTAAACAAAATTGCAGTTTGAGTAAAAAAGTTTATTTATTTAACTTTTTCTCATTTCCCCACTATTTAAACTGTAGACTTACCACTGTTAGAGACAACTGTTAAATGTCTTATTAACGCATAAATATTTATATTAATTTATATCTATTACTATAATCATCAATACTTCAAAGTTATACTTAGAAACTTACATACTGTATGCTTCTATCAATTGGATCAGTCTAAATTGATAATTGAAATATTATAGCCATGTTAAATTTTAAATAGAAAAAGGCGTCGGATTTTTATTGAATTTATTGCTTACATTATACAGAGTATAAGAGCACTCTTTATGCCATGATAATATTTAATATTTGACATAGGAGATGCAATTTTAGAATAGAGTATAAGAAACTCCTCATTGTGTGTACTGTTTGGATGAAAGGTTAAAAAGCTTATTTGTAACTTGATATCTTTTTTTTATAAGATTTTTAAAAAGTAACTTTAAAATGTTATTTTAGAACTTGAAAATATACATATAATTGAGGTGTGCAGTAACAAATTTTAATTTTTGTTTACTCAAATTGTATTTTCAAGAATATTTAGATTTTATTTTAGCTTAAATCTTAAAACATGGTAAAATTAAAACGATTTTTTTGTCTACATTAATATTGGTTTATTCAGTTGGAAATCAATTTTTAAAGTTCTATTAATAATTTTAATAAATTTGTAATATTCTAGACTTACAAATCTGTAAACATGACATAAAAACATATATCATTTATAATATAGTGTACTTATATTAACTACAATCAAATCAATATTTGGGAAAACAATACAATTTACACGAATTCATAAAATATTTTTGTAGATTAAGAATAAGTGTTGCGTTGAATGCCTTGAAAAGCGAGTTATGCCTTGTTTTGAGTTTAGGCGAAAATTGCTGTTTAGGACGAATTGCTCGTAAAAGTGATTATTAACTTAATTTGTGACAAAAACTAGAAATGAATGCAAAGATTTGTTTAGATATGCTTTTAGAGTATTTTGTCGAAACGGCGAAAACAAGTGAATGTAAGCAATACTCATACGAATGAGTAAACTTCGAAATTCTTGAGAAAAGTCAAGAGCAAAGAGCAAAACAACACTTTCGGCGCTCAGATAAAAATTTTCGCTAAGTCTGACTAACCGTTGCTATAATTATAGTTTTCAATTGAATGAGTTTTTGCCTAAAATAAAACCAGTACTCTATATCGATTTTTAAACATTTAATACACTGGTAGAATTAGACATCTAAAAAAATTCCGTAAAACTGTTTCCGACTATTTACGGCTCCGAATTTCGGAAAACAAATTAGTTTGAAACAAAATGAAGCAAGATTAACTTTAATTTGGTCTATTATTGAGTTTAATGATTAGAATAAATCTATTTGTAAACAAGAATTAAAATTTAAGACAAACACAACAAATAGTAATTATTCGATAAACAAATGAGTCTTTTAGTGGCAATTGTGAGTGAGATTGAGGACAATGTAATCAAATCAATAGTTTAGTTCGCAATTCGCAACCAATTGTATGGATTGTATGGTTTGGATGTATTGGAGCGTCAAGTGGATGATTGGGTCACATAGACAGTACCACTCTTACAGAACTTTTTACGGGCACAGGTACTATGCTATCACCGCCGCAGCCACAGCGGGCTGAGAGTCTCAGTTCATTGATCAGCAGTAATAGCGAACTGACGAACAAATTCAGTCTTTACAAGCTCTGCCTCAGCAGGAGTTCCTTCGACTTCGACAGACCGCTCAACACATCCAACTCTCATCTGCCCAAGAATTCCAAGTCGGTATTCCACTCCTGCCATTCCACCTATACTATGCGTCTCTCCACTACCACTCGCTTAACCAATCGCTTAACCAATTGCTATACCATTGAGCGATTAAGGAGAATAAATGTGGTTTTGTTTTGACAATGTTTTCTACAGTCAAACCAATTGTTTGAAACCGTTTCGGTGTTTAGTCGACAGTTTACACAAACATCTAATTGAAAGCAACGCCAACAGTGATAGTGATAGAGAGTGTCTTCGATTGCTTTGTCGGCAAACAAGAACAATTGATTGATGAATGCGCGCTTAAATCAATTATGATTGGCAAGTTATAATGTGGTATGATTACATGATTACATGATTGCAATTATGACATAACTTTCCAATTCTTTAAAAAGTATTGCATAACTCGTGTCAATAATTAATGACTCGACTCATTGACAATTCAAACCGCATTTATTGGCCTTATTTTCTCATTCATAGCAATCGAAAACATATTTCTCCGAAAGTTTAAACTAAATAATTATTCACTTAATTACTCATTTGAAGGCCAAACAAATGTTTTCAAACCTTTCTATTAATTGTTTTACATTGATTGATTTAACAGGACAGCGGCCTTTATAGTAACAAGTTCAATCTACGGCCAGTTGTTGGTTGTCGTGTGCCTCGCATTCTTCACCGCAGAGGTCGTTACGCCGAAAATACCGCTCTTTTACTTCGAGGTAAGCGTTTAATCGGTTTTGAATTTCGGATTAAATGAAATTCTAATGAATATTTCGATTTAGGGTTTCTATCTCTACCTATACTCCATAAGCCTACTGTTCCTCCTCTACGTCTACATCTATTTGCTGAATGACGTACCGAAAGGTGATTCGAGCCGTAAGTCAAACAAACGCGGAATCGGAAGATATAAATCGCTTTAATTGCAAATGCGATTCAAGGCTTCGCAAAGTTTTCTTTTTCTTCATTCGACTCAATGCTATCCTATGCTTATCGCAGGCCTTAAGCCTTCGAATGGGAAAAAGTCGCAGAAAATTGGAGAAACGGATAGATCTCACGCTTCGATATTCTTACGCATCGGTGGTATTGTCTTTGGACTCGGGGTTATGGTTTATAACGGTCTAGAATTTGGCGCATACTTTGAGATCCCGTACACTTCGCCCTGTTATTCAGTCCTTTTAGGTAAATACAGTGTAAACAACAAATTCAGTAATTAATTGTCAAAAAACATGAAAAAAAAATTGGAACAACTTTTCTCTCATGTCATTAAAACTTTGGACTTATTTCATAAAAATCCAAACCTAATGAAGCGAACGTATAATTAATCGCGAATTTTGTTGAAACCCAGGCGTGAATCCCATACTTCAGGCGGCGTTTACATTTGCACAGATGTATTTCATTTTCACTTATTCGCGACTAATGATCAATAAATTTAAACTAATCGCAAGACTCGGATTAATGCATTTGGTCGGCACTAACTGGTCTGTACTCCCGAGTCAAACATCTATGCAAACGGGCGACTGAACCGAATGCTTAAAATTTCAATCTATTTGTTTAGCTGTGTTTGGATCCGTACCCTCGGAAAGGAGACATTACACGTGAGATAACTTAGAAATTAATTCCGAACATAGTCTTAAAGTTTGATTTGTATTTAGGAACTGAAAACCGGGACATCGCACGCCTTCCTGGAAGAGCTGATTTTGCCGCTGCGGAACCAGATCACCCGAAGCAGGTCCCGATCAATACACGACAACTTCAGCGAAACGTTCGTCAACACGAGTTCGACGACAATCAATAAGAGCAACCCGTGTCAGAAGGAGAACATAATGGGAACCATACTGTCGGACGCGTCGCCCTATCTCTACCCCTTCATCGTCGAGTACTCCCTAATCGGCGCCGCATTCCTGTACGTCATGTGGTCTACAATAGGCAGAGGAAAGCGTAATAACCTATGCAATGGAAACGACAACTCATCGACGCCGACATCGGCTCTAAGCCCTGGTCTGCAAATCGATAATCTGAGCACATCTTCGAGCAATACCTACAGTTCAAACTCGCCGGCGCTCTACAGCTGTCTCGGGTCGAGCAAAGGTCAGCACTTGGGCTCAATTCTAAATTATACGAATTTAACTAATTGTTTAATGTTTTGAATGGTTGGAGTGAAGGCCTCTTCAGTGGATTCCTCTTTCTGGCCGTCTCTGTCACGAGTCTAATCGTGTTCTTCGTTCTAATCCATAACCCGAGCTATAACCTGATGGCGACTCTCATCTCAGATATCTCTCATTCGGTTCTTCTAATACTCAGTTGCGCCGCTATTTTGCTCGGCTTTCTCAAGACCAGGCGCTTGAAGTTTCAGCCAGGTATAGCCACTACCACCACTAGCAAGATAGATTATCGATCTGTTACTCAACTTTCTCCAAATCCAATAATCACAGGCATCGCCGAGACGGCAGATGGAGGTCTTCGCGATCTACTGCTCCGAATCGCTGCGTTTGGACTCTACACATACAGTCTGTTTGGAGTCATCGCTGGTATTAATTGATTTGAAAATTATATATCTTTTGATTAATGTAATGTCAGAAGAAATAAGCATGCTTGTATTTGCTTAGGCCTAATGGAACTGAACTCTGTGCAACATCTACTGGTGCTGACGACAAGCACTTTAACGATACTTCAGGTATAGTCGGCACTCTTGAGCGACAGCCCGTCGTGAGTGATGTCTGGGTTAAAGTTTAATCGAATCGTGTGATCACTGATAGATAACATTGCAATCGCTGTTCATATCGGACGTCGTGTGCCGAAAGCGCAATTCGCCGAAGCAGCCGGGCCGACAGCTGATCACCTTCTTGCTCATCAATAACTTAACGCTTTGGATCATTTATACGTTTGAGATGCAGAAAGTCGAGGCATCGCCCGTTCAGCTCAGTGTCTACGGCTTCACCACTTGGGCTCTCATTCTCCGCATAACTCTTCCCTTATCTATATTTTATAGATTCCATTCCGCCATCACTTTCGCCGAAGTTTGGAAAAACTCTTATAAATACTAATTTCGCTACACTTTTACATTACATTTAACTCTTCTATCATTTGCTTATCATTTGTAAATTGACGTAAAACACAATCATTTGTAACTTAAATGCCTCATAACTCACAAAATACTCACAACTGAATCCCATTTTAATCATTTATTTTATTGTATTTTTTATCACTTTTTTATTCGAATAAAATTCAAATCAATTAAATTTAAAAGTAATTAAATTTGAAAAGTATAAAATTATTTGGAATGAATACATTTAAATTAAGTATTGAGTAGAATTTAAGATTAAAATATTTGATATCTCCTTGTATTCTTCATCGATAAAACATCATTGCAATAATCATTCCTAATTTAAATAAATGAATATTAGTATTAATATTAGGTTTGGATTTAATTTTTATTACCATAATTAGATTATTATAATGATTTATTAACATAATTAGTAGTGGATTTATTTTATTAAAAAAATTATATACTGCAACTTTTATTCTAATAAAAAATAGAATAAAAAACACTCAAGTTTAGGTTTTAACAATTTCTATATTTAACTATTAATTTTGAGTAACTTTTTATTTCATTTTATTTTTAACTTAACAATAAAAAATCTAATTTTTGTCACAAATCACAAAATGATATAATTTTAATTATATATAATTTTTAAAAACGCGTTTTCATTAATCAAATCTATATTCAAGATTTCAAAAACACATTTATGCCAAACAATGCTATTCATCATTAGAATTATTCTTATGCTAAAACTACTGTACATTGTAGAATTATTTATATTTTAGTGCAGCTTATTCTACAATTATAAATCACTTGAAAAAAATAAAAAAGTTTCAATGTATGTTTTTTAAAATAGGAAAACTTGTAAACCCATTAAAGAGATGAGACCAACAATAGCAAACGAATAAAACCATCTTAGATTATTTATTGCAAGTTGCAATATAACAGCTCCCAGTACTCCAGTGACAGCCTTTAGCATAAATTAAGAACAGTTTGAGAAAAAAGTCAATTTTCATAAATTATAAACAAAACCAAACAAACCGGAGCCGTAAATAGCATTCCGTAGATTGTGTTCGCGTGAGTTGGACCGTAAGTATGCGCAACGATCGCCGGAAAGAGTGAGAATATACCCGAAAATGAGAAGAATATCAAAGATATCCAAAACATATAAAATAGCTTGCCAAAATTAGCTGCCATTATTAGCGTAAACATAAATGTGGATAACATTGCAAATAAGACAATAATGCAGTTCTGGTAGAAAACAAAATAGATCAAATTAACGAAATTAGCAATACTTAGATGTATTCGATATAAAAAGAGCATGCTAGCTTATATTTAGAGTTAATAGTGTGCTAACGAGTAAGCAGAGCCTACTTTGAAGCTGTATTTGTCCATTAGTTTTCCCCAAAATATTCTTCCGCTGGCATTAAATATTGAAGCTATGGATCCGACTAATGCCAAGTAGTGGTCGTCGTATTTTAAATCTATGCCAAACGGCTTCAAACAATTTAAATTAAGCAAGTTGCAAACGTTTGGCCAAATATTATACTTTGTATAACGTATTTATAAATAGCATTGACTGATTTCCCAATGCAAATATAATCCACAAAATGTAAAAGTTTTTCGATTTTAGTGCATTTTTCGGAGTTATATCTGAGTGTCTTTGAGACACTTCCGTTGTCAGGCTTTCCGACGACTCGTTTGTTTCATATCTCTGAGTGTTTTTCAAAACCAAAATTAATATTTCTTTTTAATCAATAGAATAATTAGATTTCGGTTTTACGGGAATATGTCGTTCGGCATCAAAAATACAAATCAAACCAATTAATTGAATTATACCATAAATGAGGGCCAAAAGGAGGAAAAGTGTCGGAACTTTGTTAAGGATTGAATCGTTGAGAATATAGCTTTTTAAAAATGGTATTGCCAAAATTAACTAATAAATTTAGTGCGCAATTCAAACTTTCGAGACATACATCGATTTATCATCTTTAGGTGAGTAGTCGTTGGGGTTGAGGTAAAGCGTTTGAACTTGGTCGAAAATGAGAGCACCGAGACCAAAGCCGCCGACTGTAATTCCAGTAACTATGCCCTTGTTGTTTGGAAACCACTTTAAACGCAAATATTCTGTCAAATTTCTGAATTATATCTAGGCAAACGACTGACGCGTCCAAACTAAGTTTAACCAGACCAAAACTGCTCGAAGAGTTGATTAAATTTTATTTCTTCATACAAAATAAGTGAATTACTAGAAAGCGTATTGTTATTTCAACACAGCGTTAACTCTTGGCCAACAATTTAGTTGCGCTAATCGTTTGCTTATCTTTCATGTCTTCACTTTACTGTCTATTTATTATGATATATCGGTTTTGATGTTTGATTTATTTTCAAATTGCAATTCTCTAATGGATACCCATTTTAAGACAAAAATATTCGCTATTTTTGCCTTCTTTTCACTTTTTGATTTGTAAATGTCTTTTAGTGTTTGCTTAGGAAATAAAGCGATTTAACTATAAATTGTAAAAATATCACTAAAAACTACATTTTTCATTCATGAAGTTATTCGGAATAAAAGTTGGAATATAATCCGGAATTTGCATTAAAATATTATTCCACACAATAAGAGCCATAACATTACGATTTGAGAATACGAAGTGTTGTTAATGAATCAAAATATTAGTATTTTTTTATGTAAATATTATGAACTATGTAAGCAAAATTGCAAACTAAAAAGATTTGTTTCTAACACACGCTCACAATATAGAAATGTACGGTATAAACGGTTATAGTGCCAAGTAGGTAAAGAACAGTAGATAGAGTAGTTAAAACTTACATTTAATAATTAGACCCCAAAAAAGTTTTTAACTTATTAATTATGAAATGATTTTGTTAAGCAATTTAAATGAAAAATTTGCATTTGCTTTAACTTGCGAACAAATTATAAGAAATGTGTTTTTGCACTGCTTTTCTTGAAGCCCTCGTTGGGAATGTGGTTTGTGTTATGTTCCGCACTTAAGATACAACTTATACAGAATAAATCTATTTAATAAATAAAGCGATATATACCTTCATACTATTAACTAACGGCGCGGCATATGCCAGACCGGAGCCGAGTGCAGGCATCAGACCGTATGAGATAACAACCCACAAGAAACTCGACTCAACGCTCAAACATGTTATGGCAGTCGACGCTCTGACGGAACAGATTGGCAAATGTGAAGAGAAATAAACAGATTTTTATGATTTTTCAAAATATATTTACGTGAATATTGAGCAACCAATGGCACAGGTTATGGATGTACCGACTCTTCTGTCTAGTATTCCGGCGAAAAACATGATTACACCTGAATTCGCCAAATAAGCCATAAATCAGATTTTTCCTCTTTTTGTTCAATGTTTTCTCATTCAGATATACTCATAAAAATGAAATTTATTATTATTTGCATTAATTTTGTGCAAACATTCAAACGACACAATTGTGTGCAATAATATTTACACGACTTTTAATTAAGAGCGTAATTAAAGCATTTGTATTACCCATCGCAGCAATAAAGACAGTATTGATCCAAACGGTAGAGCTGTAGGTGACGTCCGTCTGGCCATTGCGTCTCAGATATGAAGTGATATAAGTATTCATATTTCCGATGGTATAGAAAGTGCCTAAAGTTAAGTGAATGAGAAAACCGCCGAAAACTGACGAATAGCTCTTGAGTTCGTAACGCATTCTAACTGATTATTCAATGTTATGCTTGAGATTGGGGTGGTTTTTGCAATTCAATCAATAAACGAACTTGCTATCTTCATTCTCGTCATATGTTGTACTAAACGGAGATAAACGTTCTAATTGTAGAGGAAAATAGTTGCCTTGATGATAAGGCAATATATGATAATGTTTGATACGTTTAATTATAATTTGAGGGCATGTGAGGGCATGTCATTGTCCAAATGCATGTAAGCATATATAGAGATATTGTTGTATGAAAAGTACAGTATAAAACAAAATGAGTTATCGCATTCGCATTCGCTTTTGTATATAACATTATTAATGTGTTCAGCAATTACTGTCAGAAGTTCTAATTGAATCAATAACTGGCGAACGACACGAGCGACTCGACCGACTCGACCGACACGACCGGCACAACCACATCACTCGTTGCCAACAAAACGCTAATTCGGTAGTGATTGTGATTGTCTGCTATGCGACCATCCCATGCATAATTTAATATTGATCCAGGATCACTGCTCACTGCCCAGCATAATTTTGATTTTATTATTGATGTTTTCAATAAATAATTTTTGTTATTACTTTGATTCCCAACGCTCTCTATCTCTGCCCTTCGCATCAACTCTGCCGTTGTGTTTAAGCTATTAGTGCTTTCAAAATACATGTACAGAGTATATGCGCTTTGCAATCTACACTGGCTAATTAAATATTAAAATATTAACAAATTACACAATCAACAACTTGTTTACACTTTTCAGACTAATCTATACAATAACATACAATACATATAGTAATACATTAATTACAAATTAATTGACGGATCTGTTGTTTGTTTGTTTGTTAAATCAGGGTAAAAATTTTGAAATTTTTAATTAAACTAGTTGTTTACAGTTAATATAATATTTGTCACACTGGAACTAACACGATATGTGCTATATGAGGATTAATTATTGTGATTAATTTTGTAAACATTATTTTTTTAGAATATTATTTTTCAATATTATTATTTAATTAATTGGTAAACCATTTGCAAAGGCATTCGAAACAAATAATTATAATTTTCTTTTTGAGTTTAGGGCAAAAATATTTTAATTGTAAAACTCAAACACTTAAGGCTCTCAAGACTTCTTTTTTGTTAACAATTTTTAATCAAATCATTTTAGTAGTAAGTCTATATTCATATAATTTATATACTGTAATCTATTTTTGTCAAGTCTTTTCAGTTATCTTTTATAATTAAGAGCTTTTTTATTTGCAATTATAAATATTATATTTCTAAAGATAAATATTATTGAATGCCTAAAAAACGCTAAATTATAACTGTATTAAATTAAAATAGTATATTTTGCGATTAAATATGATTTGATAATTGAATATATTTCTTATCTTAATTAAATTATTGAATTGTACAATTCTGCTTTTGTGTAGAGTCATTGGGACCGCAAATTGCAATTTAGTGGTTGTATAGCAATGTTTAGTCAGTCATTCAAATGGTTGATATAGCGGTCAATAAAACGATGAAATCATAATAAATTTGTTTTGGATGTATGGCTCAAATGGGATGCGATTGGGATTGCGATTGGATTTGACTCCTGTTTTTGCAAAACGTATAGCAAAGGCTCGACCGGCGGTCGAGTCGGGCAGAGAAGGCGAGTAAGAGAGCGAGTGTTACGGCATCGCAAGAATTCAATTAGAAGAGCGACTCTCTATACGGCATGTGAGCGAATGTGGCCGTAAAGCAGGAGAAATGCATTTTATACTGCATATGGGCTTTCTTTAGCCCAAATTTCACTTTCAATTCCGCTGAGTCGCTGATCCGTTATAATGTGTTTGTGGAGAATAACTTGCGTTAGACTACATGTTTGCACACTTCTCGACTCCGACTCCAACCTCGTAGCCAACGCTCACATTCAGTAATAGCTTTTATATTATTCACAATAGATTAAAGTCTATGAAATTTCAATTACTTTTTTATTTCTATTTGTTCAGTCTGAAATAATCCTTATTTAGATCTATTACTTAACTTCCACCAGGTATATTTCATTTCTATTAAACAATTTTATAACTTACACTGTATATTGTTTTGTTTTGTTATATCAATATATGTACAGGTATTAATTATTATATAATTGTATGTTAGTATTTAGAAATTAGAGAATTAGAAGTTCATACTTCAAAAGTTACCGCAAAAATGCTTTTTGTCATTGTTACAAATATATATTAAAAGCAATTTTTATTTTTGTTATATAAAAATAATTAGTTTAGTATAACTTTAGTAATAAAACTAATATTTACGCAATATTTAAACGCCTAGTGCGTTTAAAATTTACATTGTTTAAAATTATAAGATTTAGCCTAAACTATTTCTAAAATATATATTTTATACTAATATATTAAATTTGTGCGTGTTTAAAATTTTAATTATCTACCATTATTATTGTTGTTTTTGTAATGTCTTGAGACTTTAAAATTAACAAATATATTTTTAAAACGTAGAGATACTTTACTTCAATGTAATAATCGCGTTACCCGAGTCGTAAAATTTCTATAATATTAACAATTAATAACATGACATGAGATTAGAAAAGCGGGGGTTTTCTTGACATTTGTTAAACGACACTATAATTCAATCAGTTTATCGCAAACGGTTCGACTCAACAATTATTGCTAATCATTGAGTCAAACATTGATTTGAAGCCAGAATTTATTAAATCTTTTCTAATTTAAAAATTTATATGTAACAATTTTGCAAACAAACAAAAAATGTTAATGTAAATTTATTATGCATGTGTAAATGTAGTTTCTTAACGCTTGGATTATTTGAAATTAGATTCATTAAAAAAGAGACAAAACTTTAAAATAGAATTTAAATTTTGCGAAATAGATAACAAATAGTTAATGACTTTGAGTTTTACGACACTTTTAAATTGGATACGCTTTATAAACTATGGCATGCTAAAATTACATCTTCCTTATCCAATGTACTTTTGCGCAATTAAATTGATTTTAGTGTTTAAATGCTACAATGTTTTATAATTTAAATTATTAAATTTAAGAACATGTTTTGTTTTTCATTGCGCAATATTTTTTAATGATACTTTTAGAAATTGTGCTTAGCATTTTAATTTAAAAAATAATACATTTAATAAATTCTTAGACTATTTTTTAAAATTTTAAGATTAACAAGTAAATTAAACAATTGGATTAAATATTTAATGAGAAAGCACTGAAATAATATTTTTAAAATTAATTTATTATTATTGTTATTTAAAATGATTATAAATGAGTTTTAATTATTATATGTAGTTTGCAACAAGATTTAAATTAAATTATAAATTGTCAAAATTATTCATTTAAAAACAATGCGTCAAACTTTAAGTGAATTACTATATTAGAATTACTATGCAAGAGTAGGCCGTATGCAAGAATTGATGCAGTGATGGGTAGCACAGAGAGGGTAGACGGGTAGGGATAGGGATGGGAGAGAGGGCTGATTGAGAGCGAGTGTGTAATAGTTCGTTAGGGCATTGTTAGCAACGTTAATTCATCATTGATTCGGAGCCAGACTTGCTTGGCATTCAGCTCTATCACGCAATATTAATCGTATTATTTCTTTTCTCTTTTTATATATAATAAGTTATACGATATTTGTTGTTCAGTATAATGCTGTCGAAGAGAACTATTAGAGCACTTCATAGTATCTTCTCGTCGAACGCATTCACAGATTAGACGACACATGCATTCATACAATATTAATATAATTGTAGTGTTTGTTCTATTCACTAATGTTTGTATAAAATAACAAATATTTTTCGGTTCAATTCATTTTCGCATTCGATCTTATAATCTGTTCACTAATAAGATATAAAGATTTATTAAATAATTAGTATTAGAAAAGGAGAGCTTTTCTGGTTATGTTTGGAATAAATAATTGGAATTTATTTCGAAGTATTAATTAACATAAAAAGAGTGATAACTAATTAAGAGCGAGTAATCCATCTGAACATCTAATTGGCAAAAACGGGTGATTCAGGTCGAGACGCAAAAACGTTTCGCTTGTTATCTGTCGCTAGTGTTTGCCTCAGAGCGTGAGTGCAGTGCGGGTTTGCCGTCGAACGGCTTACTCGTACAGCCATACCGGCGCGCAGTGACACAGCCGGCGCTCATTTTAATAGGATCCGGAGGGAAGTTGTGAGAAACAATCCTACAATCCTTGTAAACATCACCAGTTGTTCTCTAGAGCTCATTCCGATAGACTGTGAGCCGAGGCCAGGCATGTGAGGCATAAAGACTTTATTGCGATCTGATATTCGCCACTCCATTCAATCCATTCATTAACGGAATTACCTTCGATTCGCACCAAATAAGCCTCTCTTCAGACCGGCTCTACTCCACACACACTAACCGTGCAGTTAGACTGGCAGACAGGCAGACACCGTATAGAAACGTCAAATTAAATAAGACTTCTTTCCAAACATCTTCGATGCCTTCTATTAATTTAAACCATCTATTAATTTATTTCTTATTAAAAAACCCAATTTTCATCAAATCGGATTTTCACACAGTATAAAAGCAAACACCAATTGTAATGAAAATTTTAAACTAATTTAAAATTTTGCTCATTTATCAACTATGTAATCAAAACGACAATTATGTTTAAATTTATTAATGCATCATAATAATGGATCGTTAAAAATCAATTAATATACTAAATATTATTCCGCTTTATCTAGTAGTCTAACAGAAATTCATTATTATAATAGTTTGAATCATTAATAAATTAAATTTACAATTATATAATCTATTCAATAAACTGCTTTATATTTTTTCTATTAATATAATTAATTCCAGAACATTGAGTTTAAACTAAATATTTATTAATTCTTTTAAAAATAAACAAAATAAAGTTTCCATATTGATAAAATCTTAATTTATTATGAAAATTTAGCAATTTATAAAATTTTACCTATTTAACATAAAAAATTAGGTGCTTTTAATTATAACTTTAATAATTTATATTATAGAGTAGGCTTTATACTGTCATTATATCTATTTTTGAAATCATAATAATATTGCATAAAATTCTAAAATAAAATAATAAAATAGTTTAAAGAAAAAACATTGAATACTGTATAAACAGTGGGAAATAAGCATTATTAGAATGCTAAGTTAATTAAGTTGTCAGAAACCCCAAAATCAGAGCTAAAGTCGGCTAATGTAAGACTGGGAGCTGTAGTGAGTCTCGAAACTAGTATTTATGTATTGAAATGTTTGAATGTTTGATACAGTGGTTCGAAGTTAAGATGTGATATATATTTTGATATAAGACACGCACAATAGGCACACAATAGGCAGTGAACACATAGAACGCACAAAAACAGATCATTACTATAGTATTGTTCGCAGAATACTCGGGAATCGAGTTTGAATGATATACACAGTTTAAAGTTGGCAGTTGTGCTACTACTCAAACACACAAACGGTTAGAGCCGGTGACACAACACACGACTCGGTTCGTGAAAAAGTAGTGTAAATTTGATGGTTAATAGTAAATCCAATTTCGATTTGCGAAAAGTGTCTGCAGTGTCGACAGAGTAATGTGCAAAAGAATGAGCGCAACAAAAAGCATCAGTACATCGATGCAAATGACTTAATCTGAAAGTTTATTTCAAAGTTTTCGCAAAATCACAATCAAAATCGCTTTGCGTTTGCCTTGACTTCCAGTCAGTGCCTGTGTCTCGCATATACTGGCGCTGAGAATGCGGTGAATACTTACTGTGTGGCACACGACGTACTCGTGCACACATGCACCCAGCGCAGCAAAGTAGAGCAGAGTGCATATACTGTACCATGTACAATGTACATAGACACAATGATCAATATTAACACAAAGTGACTCTATATCAATATAAACGCAATAATAGCCAACATTTTTCTTATTCACATTGAGAGCGAATTTTTGGAAGACTTTATTACTACAAATAAAAGACGTCATTTACAATAGCAATACATTTCGCGATCTCAGATATTACAGATGGGAACACAAGCCATTCCGTAGTCTATATGTACAGTAATACAGTGTAGTTTCCAGTTATAATCGAGATATTTATGATTAAGCATATCGGAGACACAAATGAACATTACTTTCACTGCTGAACACTACTGTACAATACGTTCGGCACTGTTCGCTATGTTCTCCTAACCTATCAATACCAGTCTTGAAATGTTCAGTCTCTCCGATAGCATATATGTACAGCAGTAATGAGTTTCTCCATTAATATTTCAATTTTAATCATTTATCAGATTTTTGCCAAAAAATATTAACAATTTCTAAATAGTTTTTTCAGTTCAAGAAATCTATGAATGAGAACCTGTTTTAGCGAACCGTCAGTACATAGTGTAGTAAATCTGAGTGTTTTTTAAAGACAATTAATTGTTATAATAGTAATGATTTGATAAAAACAATTCAATTCATTTTAGAAATGAAAAATTCTCAGCCGTTTCGGCGACTGATAAGTTCGGCGCTTCGGCTCTGCAAACGGCACTCGAAGACTCGAAGATATCTTGTGCTCGAAAAAGCATTGAGATAACAAAATATACTGTATAATACAAATGGGGTTAACAAATAGCAAATAATTGCGTTCACTGTTTCCTTTAGGGTATCTTTACGTTACGAATACTGCTTTAGATGTTTCAGACGTAAAGTTGACCTATGGTTCAGGCAATACATTCGCATTTATTGCACCATTTTTTAAACCCAACTCCAAAATCCATGAATTCTCGTCCGATTCGATGCGAAAGCTCTGTATTTGTCTTCACAGACTCGCAGACCTATGAGAGAGAGAATAGAGAATAAAATATAATATAATTGCCATTAAATATACGATTTGTCATTTCGATGTGTTTCTGACATTCCTCTACCAAATTATTCGGAATAATATTTTTGTTTCGCTCTAACTATAAATCATTAAATATTTATTATTTCCAATTAAATTATTTTTTCAACAAAAAAAGTTTTGCGAACTTATTGAAAATGTGCTATAACTGCCAAATGAGACAAAAAACAAAGTTAAGCCAAAGTTCAAACAAAATGCAAATTTAAATACAAAGCGACAACAATAGGGAGGGTGCGGTACCCTCGACCGAAAATCCCCCTCTCGGGGCAAAGAGGGCTGACATGATAGGAAACTTTGGCAAAAAGGTGGCCATAAGTTAATGAAACGCATTTGTGAATCAGCGATGGATTCGGTTATCACTTCTTATACTACTTTTTATTGAACTAAAAACGCAATCGAAGTCTGCATTGGGTACTAATCGCAAAACTGGCGCTATTTTAATGCATCATTTCATTGAAAACATTTAATTTAGAGAACAATTTAGAGATGATTCATGATTTGCATTCTCTCGATACTCGTTCAGCCAGTCTCTCGTCTCTCTCCTTCCGTTCCCCTCCTGAAGGGTCGAAATTATTTGTCGACTCGTGTCTAACATTAGTCGTATAGCAAACGCGTAACTCTATCGCGTCGTGTCGTTAGCGCTAACTACACTTCTATTGAATTATCAAGTATATTGGCTCGATATAAACGGCACAAATTTTAAAAATCTACGACAATATTCGCCGTAGAGTTTAAATAATGACAATAACTGACTCTAAATATATTCTGTAAAAAATGTATTTACAAACTACTCTATCATTCGGCGATAATGAGATACTTTTTTCAAATATATATTTCGATTGAAGTACTGGCGAGAGCTGTCAACTCTCGAACTGCAACTTTAACTTCTATTTTGTTATGTAATGTAAAATAAATTACAGATCTATACCGTATATCGAGTAAAGCAAACAGTAGTGAAACTGCGATATAAATGATAGCTTGAACTTGACATTAGGGGAGAGCAGTGGGAACAGTAGGAACAGCGGGAACAGTAGGTTTGGGCGCAGAAGGCACTGAAGAGATGTTTAAAGTGGAGAACTAGTATTTAAAATGTGAATCACAAACACGGCTACAATCGGAGCTTATTTGAAGCGAACATCGATTTTAAGGCCAAAACGGTTTCTCAGTTACAAAAACAATAAAAATACAAAAGAATTCTCTCTTTTCGCTAACTTTACATTAATACTGACTTTTCGGATCAATTTAAAGATGTACATGTAAAAGTTTAGAAAAAGAATGGTCATTTTGTTTGACAAATAGATAATAGTGATTTGTATATAAAAGTTGTTAGATTAAGTCTTTATTCTAAGTTACTATAATTTGGAAAAGTTTATATTGCATTTTTGATTAATTTTCAAATTATATTTTTAGTTATCCGTTTTGTTTTAGATAATTTAATTTAATTTAAAAAATACTAATATTTGATAAAAATTAAAAAATATAATTTATCAAATTAGATAGAAACAAAACAGAATTATTAAGTTTAATTAAAATAATTATTATATACTTTTAATCAAATTCTATTTTTACCAATTGCAATTTGTGTACTAACTTACTGAAAACAATTACTTTATTAATTTCATTGACTTGCAAAATAGATAGAGTAAGGGATTAAACTATAAAAAAAAGTTTAATTTAAACTTTATTTACTCAAAAAAATTGTTATTTTAAAACTCAGTATTAGAATCACGTCTAATATTGTATCGCTTCTATGCATCAAAACTTTTTGCACATATCTATGCGACCATTGATGCAAAAATTGCTTTCAAACTGATAAGCACTCAAAACAAAACACCAAATGTCTCGCAATTTTGATTCGACGGTCAAAATAAAGTTATTACTCTTTTTTTTATAGAAATACTTTATATTCATAGCTGTCTCGCATTCCTTTAATGTTTTTTAAAAACAAAAATTCATTATTTTTCTAAAGAGTTTTTATACACAGAAACCCAAAAAAAAAATAATTATAATAAACTTATTCTCTTTGTTTCCTTATCTCTCTGACTCAACTAAATAAAATAAATTATCTAATTATAAAATTAGTCTTGATAATGCTAGTTTTTGTTCCACGTAATTTATTATATAAGACAATTTTCTTTCTGTGCTTTAAAATGAATAAAAAGTCTAAAGAATTGAAACAAATTCTTGAAATTCCTTAGTAAAGCGCAATATCTATTTAAATAAATGTTATTTTAAATTGAGTAAATTGTAATTTGAAACAAATTATCTGTGCTAAAATAAAAACACTAACTTATGCAATGCGATTAAGATAACGCAAGTAAAGATTTGATAAAATAAACCATCAAAATATATATTTCAAATACTAAATAATTTTCAATATCATTGATTGTTATATCAAATGTAGCGAGTATCTAGTAAGTAAAATTTTTGAGTATTAATGCCATTTTATATTTAATATTATTTGTAATATATTATTGACTAATTTAATTTCATATGATTGAAATTTGAGAAAATGGTAAATATTTTATTTGGTTAATATTAATATTTATTAAACACACTGTGCATTTCGAGCTATAGTACGACATACGACATTTTAACAGAAGATTTTATAGGTGAAATAAATAAATATTCAATACATTTGTTTGCTTTGCAACGATCGTCAATATATTAACGAACATTTCTTATACAAAAGGATTTCTTTCATCAATTTAAGTCTAACTTGCAAAATTATATATCACCGGTAATTGATATCTAGGAACATTGTATATATTATAAATGTATAAAACACGCAAATAGCTCTAAATATAAAATTTAATTAAAATTAATTAATTAATTTATATATTAAATATTGGAAATCAAAATTTATTATTGCATTATTACTAATAGAATTAATAATGTATTATTAATTT
Organism: Metabelba pulverosa; assembly: GCA_034697605.1. NCBI lineage: Eukaryota > Metazoa > Arthropoda > Arachnida > Sarcoptiformes > Damaeidae > Metabelba > Metabelba pulverosa. Next base: position 29,420 of record JAQIXC010000035.1, read on the forward strand.
ATAGTTCCTCGATAATTGAATTTTAATTTTTCTAATAATTCAATGTGATCGTTTAAATGTAAAAGAAAATAACACTATATTCTTAACTAATTCAAATAGAATTAATGATAAATTAAAAATAAACAATTAATTATTAAAACTTATTTTAAAATTAATGAAGTTACATAATCATTAACTTAGAGTAATGTATAAAATAATGATAAGAACGTTGAACACAAATCTCGATGTAAAGCGATATCTGAAGTGTTAAGAATAGGGCCGAACGGCTGCTCTTGTCTTCTCATCGAATCATTGCATTCGTTAAATAGGGTTTCGAAAGGGATTAAGAAATGATGAATACGACGTCGAAAAGACTGGTCTCTGCTCTGCTCTAAGCCGCACACCTCTTGAAGCGTGTGGAACGACACGTTACCCACGACTCTGTGCGCCAGTTATTCCATACATCATTCGATTCGTCTACAAGTGCTGTTGTGATTGTATTGTGAAAATACCCGAATTGTCTTCTCAACCGTCCCGAGCGACCAATGCTCAATGCCTTTGAACTGCGCTAAGCATTTGCTCTCCCGTTCCCATCATATTAAGCATAATAGTGATACAATCGCTGAATAATTCTTTTTATCCATTATTATTTATTATTATTTTTAGTTACATTCAATATCTAGCCGCTTATTACATTGTTCATTTAAAACTATTTTTAAAACTATTTTACGCAAATTGTTAACATTTTTACTCAAATCTGATTTAAATTAATGGCAATTATAGCCAAAATTAGATTCAGTAAAGACCAAATTTAAACCTATTTTACTAAACATTGTATTAAATATAGCATAGCTTTTAATTTCAATAATCAAATTTAAACTGCGACAATGTATTCTCATTTTTAATTAAAAAATATTATTATGTATACTTTTTATTTTATTTTATAACAAATTAACTATGCTGCAGATTAACTAAATGATCATTTAACCAAAAATGCATCATATTAATATAAGTCTAACCCAGATACAGTTTGAGTATTTTGTTTTTGATTTGAAGCCCATTCTAACCCAAATAGACTTTCTTATAACTAAAAAATAGGTAACTCTTATTGAAAAGTTCCGACATTTAGAGATCAGATAACTAATGAATATATATTTTTCGATTTGAAAAAGAATTTGATTTTGAGCTCAATTTCCTTTGAAAGCTGTGCCCGAAGTAGTGGTGCTATTATGTGGACATTACGTGTGTAAGTGATGGGAGAGATGGGAGCGATGGATGTGATGCAAGTGATGGCAACAAATTTTTTTGTACTAATAAAATGCGATGAAATGAGTGACTGATTCTCGAGATAAAAAGGAAATTTAGTGCCGAATAGTTGAGCAGAAATGAGCGAAAATAGTTCAATGCATTCAATTGAGTTCAATACGAAATTTAATCGAAATGATTGCAGACTTAAGCCATGAGTCATCGATTGACTCGTTTTCCACAATTGAAATGTTTTTCATCCGATTTTATTATTTATTCGCCGATTACAGGCCTGTAAGCGCTCAATGCGCGCCGAGACTCGACACCAATATATGCTTTTTTTAATTAAGAATATTGAGTATAACTACAGTTTATTAATACTCTATTCTATAAGTTATAACTCAATAATGATTTACTGCAAAACTAAATTACAAATCTTTAGCTTAAGAGCAAATTTAAATTAATTGCAAACAATAAATAATGAGAACTAACTTAGTATTTGTTCGGAAATGTTAATAAGTTATTACCACTAAAAATTTATTCAGTTTATGCCATTAAGTTACAACTATATTCAACTAAATCATTGTTACTATAGTATCTAGTATAAGTAATATAATTTTCAAATATTCTTAAAATTCTGCAACTTAATCATATTAATTAAATTTGAAGTTTGAAAACTCTAATTTAAATTGCATGACATCATTTGAAAAAATTGTAAAAGCAATTTGTATATTTTAACTTGTTCATTTGTGTTGTTCTGATTATCAAGTTGTTTAGCACAACATTAGTGAATCTATTTATTGTAGTTTAAAATGAAGTCCAAAAACAAAATTAAATATAAATGAAATGATATCAACAACAAATGCACAGTTTCTTTAAACGTAAAAAATATCAATCAACTTTCCACTTAGCAAAAATTCTTAAAAAAATTTAAAGCATTCTATCATTAATTTTGTTAATATAAATGCAAAGCTATTATTATACTGTCATTATATTTACAGCCGTAATGTAGATTTAGAATATCTTTACACAGTATATTCTGATAAGGGATTTGTTATTTTATGTGATTTTTTCAATTTCATACTGTTATTAAAAAAATTTTACAAAATCTCTGTAAATAAATATTTCAATTCATTTCCACTACAATAGAAAAGCAGAAAATATTGAATTTTCGGTTATCTATACTTTTGCGGTAAGAATAAGAGAATCTCTAAAGTGGAGTGAATTTTATTAAATAAATAAAAACTTATTGATAGAATGAATAGCCAAAGCGGGTATTCTGTTTATACAGTATATATGGTCTGAACAGTATATCAAATATTGTATAACATTGGTATTAAAGTGGAAAAGTTGGTAGAATTTGTTGAAAGCATAAAATGAGTGCCGAAACGTATATTAAATTCATATAATAAGTGTTTGAAGTTTTAAATAATATTGTAAATCGCGTTTCAATGTATAAATACAGCGAAGAGTCACCTATTTATGAAAGTATAACAAAGAATAAGCCGATGATTGAAAAGCGTGCAAAACATTGGCAAACATTGGAGAGAGAGCTTAAACCGAAAGCCTTAGTGCATGAGTCGGCGGCGAAAAGTTGTTTTGAGAGCAAAACCACAAAATCCTTCATTCGTTGATTCGACATAAGAAAGAAACTCTGAATAAATATATTTTCATTTTTAGTTTCGCGGTGTCTAAGGCTTCTTCAGCGCCGAGACGATGCCATTCGCATCGATATCGACACCGACAGCACAGGCATATCACGCATATCAGGCATATATAGCCGAACAGAGCGCACAGCCGATAAACATGAGCACACATTACAGATGATTGCATTTTGAAAGATCACTGCGAACTGAGAATGCATTTTGTTTCGCAAAAATATGTCCGTCTCTGCCATTCACTCGGCGCGTAGAGCACAGGCACACTCGCACACATCGCACACATCGCACACATACTGTACAATACATACACACTCTGTTCGCATTCACTCAATCAAAGGAACTGGAGGCTCGGCAGCAGCTCAGGCAGGCATCGTCAGCGCTGTCAGCACCAGGTGTTGCCCAGCGCTCGAATCAAACGAAATCATCAACACATCAAACGAGTCGTCGTCTTATTATTCTCATTGAAAGTTAAGTTCAATTGAAATCATTTAGTTTTTTGTATCCAAAAACCAAATCAAAAATACGAGTAAATGAACGAAGTTTTCAAAATAGTTTCAAAACCTATTACAGTCGAGATGAGAGTCGAATCAAATCTATTACATAACTGTGCGCTGCGATGGCTATGGCTACAGCTATAGCGCCAGAGTCTATTGAATACATTCAATCAATAAAAGCTAAATCGACTTCTTTTTCTATTTTAAACTAATTCTCAAAAATAGTTTGTTTTACTCATTAGTATTGAATTCGATTGAAAAAAAGTTTTTGAAAAAAGAAGAAATTTGCATAAAAATGTAAAATTAAGTAAATATTTCGTTGATAAATTGAATCATGAAATACAAATTTTCAAATAATAAGCTATATTTTTAAAAATGCGAATTCTATTTGCTAATAAAAATGTGTCAATATTTGACTTTCAATTTTAAAAATAATAAACTAAACAATAAATTTGTTGAAAACCTTTAGCGCATATCGGGGACTGAACTGATTTGTAAATAGTGTCAAAAGTGATTTTTTATTACTTCATCTTAAAATTTTTAACTAAATAAATATATGACTTCCGAAAAGGAATATTAGATTAGAAATTACTTTAGGCATAACTCACAGTCAAAAGAATATTATTAAATAACGAGAAAAAAATCCATTCACACAACCATTAGGTTCACTGAATATAATTCTATATTTTTTCATTGACTTTCGCTAACATTTACTGATTTTAATGCACTTTCAGTTAATTTCAGAAACAAATTTTGGTTTTAATAATTAATTTTAAAAAATGTTTTTGAATTCCTATTTGACTTATGAAAATTCAAATTAACTTATTTAATTTGTTTTTGATAAATACATAATAAAAATTAAATTTATTTTATTCTGAGTCTTAGAAGATAAAAAATAGATTCCAAAAATTCTTCGGGGAATTACGAAATATAGCCAGAATCTACTGGATTTTATCCTATTTCTGCATTTTACGTATATTTCAGGTTTTGTATTATTGTTTATGAAATTTCTTTAATTTATTTTCATCTTTTGTTCTATTATATTAAATTTAGAATGTTTTTATAATTTTATTTAATATATATATTATTAGATAAAGTTTAGCGAGATTTAATTTTAATTCAGATAAAGTAATTTAATTTATAAATTAATATTCTTATCCATTCTCTTTTTGAATTATTTAATCTATTAATATACTTTTACTAAATTATGCAAATCATATCAAGTGCTTAAACTTCCAATCAAATTAACAGAATATAACAAAATAAAAATACAAATATAAATAGTGCATATAAGTTTTTGTGTATAATAAATATAGTAGCATGTAACAACACAAACAAAGTTAACGTATTCCTAAAAATAAAATTCGTAGGAGTGATTTTTAAACAATGAAAAATAAATCAAATAGCAAAATTACTCAAGTTATAATTTTACTAATTCTTTTCCTATTAAATTTAAAAACTAAAATTTTCGAAATATATTTCAAAATTTTTAGCCTAAAACTGATGGTATTTTCAACGCCAAAGTATTGTTCGTTTAGTGCGATATTAACCGCGAGCTCTAGAGCTCTATTAGAAGCGAAAACTATTTTTATCATTAGCTTTAATCGATGAAATCGTTTTAAAAAACTATCATTAAATTTCATTCGGAAATTATTTGAACAGTATATCCGCTATCAGTTCTGCTCTTAATTTTTAGTGATATCGCATAAAAGTTAAGAAGAGAATAGATGCCGAAAAACGGAGTGAATATTATTTTTTATGACAGCAAATCAATAGAGCAAATGGTATGCGAGTCAGCTATACTCGACGGTAAACAAAGGCATAGAATAAGCCCAACCGAGTCGTACTGTAGACAAGAAATGTACGCTTTTTTGAACCGACGCTTAAATTCAATAATCCAAAGCTAAGTCTTTCTTATTGAATGACAATAAACATAAAATAGTGTAATATAAGTATAACTTATGGTCAAATTCCGAATAATATACAATATAAATATAACTGTACACTATATACAAAGTTGTTAACATAACATGTTTTCATAACTTATAAACAGCTGTCCATAACTTACCTTATTTTGGAGAAATCGATGCGATTTTTACATTTCTATTGTGAGCACAGATACAAGTGTTGAGAACTGCATTCAAATTGATTGTTCGTGTCGTTCGCTCATGTGTTTGACGTATTCTTCTTATCAATTGTTTGTTTATTTTTTCCATTATTTTACACGAAATTCTATTATTTTTTTAAAGTAAAACTAAGTATACTGTATATATAAAAAGCAACTTGGTAAAACTAGAATTAATATTTGAAAGAGTGTTATAGTAGTGAAAAGAGATGCAAAGATCACTATTTAAAGTAAATGCATATTAAGTAAGTGATATCATTAGGCGAACGAATCGTACGCCAGAGACGGCTTAACCGACAAAAGTTTGCTAAGAGTTTGAACGCAATATGAATGCATAGCGATGTAGAACATTATGGCATATATTATACATCATGTTTAATATAATCATATAATCATGTTTGTCGACTCGATTAATGATAATATGGATAAATTTTGGCTCTTGTGCACTCTCCGGCTCAACCTAACTGTAGTTGCTTATAGTTCAGTTATGGGTGCAATTTTGATTGGGGGCTTAATCATAATGGTTGTCGTCGGCGAACACATGACTTGGTTGTCGATGATCCGGCCCTTCTCGTAGGTGAGGTCGTCGGTGAGGGTCGGGTACATAGCCGGGTCGTACTTCTTCTTATTGATAAAAAACGAGAGTCTAGTCCGGCAGGTGATGGCGGCGAAGAGGCAGCAGATGCCGCAGATAATGGCGACGCAAGCCGTGCCGGTGATGAGTTGTGGGCTCTTACTCTCATAGCAACCCAACTCCTGCACCGGCAGTGACAGCAGTGCGTGAGCCATGAGGTTAGGCGGCGCCGCACAGACCACACTGTCCGAGTAGTAGCGCGACGTGAAGTTCGCTTTCTTCAGGTACTTCCACAGCCATACCAGAGAACAGTTGCAATGCAAGGGATTCTGTCGAATGTCGAAGTATTCGAGGCGTTCCCACTGGAGAAGCCTTGGGTGCAATGTCTCCATACGATCGCCTCTTAGCGACAAATACCTCAGATTTGCCGAATGAACGTCGAAAGTGCCGACAAATAAATGCCTTAAGTTTTCATTGAATTCCAGAACTACTTTCTTGAGGTATGGGTTGTCGAGCAGAGCGTCTCTGTCGACGAACTCTAATTGACTAATCGATGACATCTCGAGAACCGATAGTTTAGTCATTCCTCGAAAGGCGAACGGACCGATCGATTTGACCAAATTTCGACTAATGATTAATTCCTCCACATTCTTCAGGTTCTCCATGGATTCGGTTGGTATTCGTGTCAAACGGTTGTCCTGAATGTGCAGAACTCGCAAATGAGACAAATGCTCGAACGCCGTGTGCGGTATGGCTGAGAGGGCACACGAGTCGAGGAGGAGGTCGTGCAGACTAGTGAGTGAGGAGAAGGCAAACTCAGGGATTTCGGCAAACGGGTTCGTCCCTATGTCTAGTTTGATGAGGTTGGGCAGGTGCGAGAAGGCCTGGGAGGGCACCCGCACGAGCTTATTCGAGCGCAGTTCGAGACTCTTGAGGTTAATGAGGCCGGAGAACGCCTCCTGAGCTATGCTCTGAATTGCATTTCCACTCAAATCCAATTTCTCCAGTTTGTTGAGACCGGCGAACACCCGGTGCGGCAGCTCTTCCACCAGATTGTCGCGTATGTTGAGCAGCTGTAGCGCCGAGAGGCCATAAAATGTCAAATTATTAATTTCGGAAATCATATTCCGCGCGATTAACAACACTTTCAAATGTTTCTGTAAACCGAAGTTCTTTTTACCCAAACTTGTCATTGAGTTATGAGATATGTCTAACACTTCTAAATCACGATATACTTCGAACGCAGAGAATATTTTTTTGATTTCATTTCGACTTAAATACAGTTCCTTCAGCTCCGGGTTGAGAGTGATGGGCACGACGTCGAGCACCGAGTCGTTGCAAAACGCGACTAAACGCTCGTCATTGCAGTTACACTGCATCGGACACAACGCCGAGACCAGTCTCGCCACGTATTGCGGCGAACAGACGAGCGCCAGAAGCAGCAAATGCGGCCAATTCGCCATCTTGTCGCTCTCCTCGGCCCACAACCACTCTTCCTTATTGAAGTTAGCACTTGTTCACAGCTACCAAGTCCAATTCCAAATCTATTCCACAAATTTCATAAATAAAACAAGTTTAAATTATTAATAATATTTTTGCAATTTTAATAAATGCGGAAAACGAGCGAAAAGCGTCAGAAATACATCTGCTTTTGGTTTGAATATAAGTTATGGTGAAAAGTGTGAATTTGCAATGAGAATCAACGCATAATAAGATCAAATATTAAATCAATCGCTGGTCTGGCATAGCCTACGACACAGCTATGTGTGCGAACAAAAAACTGCTCTCAAACTAAGGCATCATATAATACAATCTCGAATCAACTACAGCTGCAATGTTCCTCCAGTATAGGCATAAAAAATTCGAATAATAAAAGTTCTCGAAGTTATGTAATAAACTTTTTCGGAGAAACGCGTTCTTCTATTTCTATGCATTAGAGGCAATGTCTGACAACTTTCCCAATAATCTAAATAATATGCAAAAAAAATCACACAATGCCAGCGCCTCTCGCCTTCCAGTGCCTCTCGCGCCACACATAATGCCTTTTTAAAAATCTGGGCTAATTTTAAACATTCTAATAATGCATTTTTGTCCACATTTGAGGGCTCGGATCGCATGATATATATTAAAGTCGGAAAAAATGAGATTTTCGCACAAATTTATGGCAGACTCTGTCAAAGAGCGAAGAATTAAATGATTGCATTGAAAAAGCGAGAGACTCGGGGATCAAAAATGAATTTAATCGCATTAATATCATTTGGCCATATGTGACAAATCAGCATTTGTAAAGTCAAATAAAATAAACCATTGAAAAGCCAAATATCGTTTTATTTATTGCAATCGTTTACTTTGTGTCAGACGTTGTGTTAACTTTCTAATGGAAATTCTCGAAATGAAAAAAAGGCCGAAAAAGCAACAAAAAATCGATTGACAAAAATTGGTCATTCAATCTAAAAAATTTTTGTTGTGCATCAAATCAAAATAGAGCAGCTGTTACTCGAGTTGCTCATTCAAATCATTGCGTATAATCAAGTCACATTTTAATTCGTATGAAAAATATATATAATTAAAATAAAAATTGATTATTTGGTTTTGTTAATCAATGCTTCATATATGCATACAATTTGTTGAGATCTTATACATCCAATTAAATAGTCAATTGGATTGAGTGGTTAACTACTGTAAGAGAGCTATAAAATAATTATAGTGTAGTTGAAGTGTCTTTATGTCAGCTATAATGCGAGCGAATCCGCTATAATTAAGTAATCGTTTATAAAAGACAAAAGTTACGGATCATTAGATGCTATTTAGCCCTAATTTCACTCATTCTTTGCAACAGAGGTTTGCAACAGAATATCATATCAAATGATTATACCATCCATTCCATACGACAAGATTAGCACTTTCTACCCAACCTAAACGCTACAACTGACTTCAAACTGATTTATTCTTTCTGGATACACTCTAAAACTTTATACTTGGTAATAAAAGATACTAATTTTAATCAGATATTAAATAAAATTTCTCTGAAATATTAATTAAAACTTTTAAGACATTATATTTGTTAAATTTAAAAGTTATACTCAATATAACTTATTTTTGCAAGTTAGCTAGCAAATAATTTGTTTTATATTTTGTTTTTATTGTTTTGTTGAGTTCCTAAAAAATAACTTCCTGAAAAATATATCCGTTATGCCTTAAGCTTGTTGAATTAATAGATTAGCAAAAATAAAATTTGAATGTAGAGCGAATTGGTTATTCGAAATAATAAATTATCTTCTGATTTACTTTTAAGAGTTATATATCATTGGATTAATAATGTTTGCAATTGTAGCAAAACCCGAATGTTTATAGTTTTACTTTTAGGTGTTTGTGAGCAAACGTAAGGACAGGAATGTGAGAATAAGACGCTCACAATATTCTCTAAAGTGGTTCAATGCAGTGAAGTCGGCATTTAATAAAAAAAACTATTACAACGAATTCAATGCGAATAAAATCATTTACGGACTGCGATTCGATGTGTGTTCACTCGAGTATACGATTTATAGCTATGGCTCACATCCAGTCGAACACACGAGAGATTGCTAGAGATAAACGGCGAGAGCGGGTGAGAGAGAGAGAGAGAGAGAGAGAGAGAGAGAGAGAGAGAGAGAGAGAGAGAGAGAGAGAGAGAGAGAGATAGAGAGAGAGAGAGACCGTATTTTGTGGTCAGGTTATCACTGGTTGGGTTCAATTGAACGCTTTATGGCGTATGAGTGCCATAAAAATATTTGCTTCTCTCCAATACACCACAACTTATGACATTTAATAATTAAACTATTTAATCAAGCTTCAATATTATGTTTGGAAGATAGATGCATGATAACCCAGGTTAAAAATGCAAATTTGTTAATTTTTAAATGCTTTTATAAATTACTAGATTACAAATATGCAGCTCAATGTATTTGCTCTATTTTAACTTAGCTTAATAATAGCACAGAATAACAAAAACCAATTTATAACATCTGCCTGCTAGCATTTAGCTGTGCTACTTATATCTATAATGTTGATTATGTTGTACAGTATTTTGTTTCTATGTATAAGCTAGTCAAGTTTTTAATTACTGACGCTAAAGAATCTAGCAATTTATTTTTATTAAACTTTTGTAAATTAAGGTTTGTGTGAATTACAAATTTTTAATATTAATATCTATAAGACTTGATAAGAAATAATTTTGATGTTTACAAAATTGATACACATTTAGTCCATTAGAGCTAAATATAAGATAAAAATAAGATATACAGTAATGTACTGAAAATACTACCTCTGCTTCTTATACTCGACTAAATTGGATATATTTTCCTCCAATTCCTGCTTTCATTACGAACTCAAAACAAATGAAAACTGCAATCAGTTTATGACAATAAATGTTATGTAATATCGCTTATAGACGTGTTTTCTAGCGATCGGCTCTCGAATAAACTTTTGATGAGAAAAGTTTGAAATAACAAGAATTAAATGAAATGTAATTTGGAATAAAAAAATGTTCGCTTCGGTTCTGATGACTTCGCCAAAAGAATTGATTCAATTCCATAAGGAATTGGTTTGCAATCAAAACTTTCTATCCATTCAATGAACTGACCCTTTGGTCCTCTGTTCCCAAAAACTATTTCAGTTTTGAAATCAAGTTTACGAATAAATCAAATCGTATTTTAAATTTAAATTCACACAAAAATTGCTTTCAAAGCAATTTTCAAATTTTTTTTAAAATAAAATATAATTCAATTCGAATTTATTTTAATTTGCAAAAATTGTTAGTTATTAATTAGCATGATGTTTTGTTAATGTTATTTATTAATAACAATATTAAAACCTGTGTTAATCAGGTTACTTAATTAATTGCGCGTTTATTACGTTTAATGACATAAAATTAAGTAAAAATTGCGATTTGATTAATTACTAAAATAAATTATTACACATATTAAATTATACTTATGACAGTAGTGCACAATAAATTCACCATGTCATTGTGTAATCATTTTTTTAAATAGTTGAAAAGTAATAAATGCCTGATTTTTTATTTACTTAAAATAATAAAGAGTAAAATAAAATTGACAATAAATTGTATTGTTTGGTATATCTGGATAATACAAATTGTATCTATTGTACATTGTATTATATGTATTTGTAGAATAAAATGCCTTATCGTCGCAGTACATATGCTTTCTATAAAAGCATAGCTCAAAATCATTTTAATATAAATTCAGATTAACTATAAAAATACAAAGTTATTGAAATGCATAACATTTTTTGATCTGTTGTAAAGATAGAAATTTATACATTCTTATTTGTATTTTAAGTAAACATAATATTTTTGAACATAAATCTTATCATGTATTTGACAATAAAAATGAATTAAAATAAACGATTTGTTTGACTTTATATATGATCATGCAAACAAAATATACTTCATTGATTGAAAAAAATCGATTTGTTCTTGTTAAATTAGTAAACTTTGGCTGGATTCTACACTAAATAACTAAATTAGATTGATACAATTTAATACTCTAAATTAATTATAAAACTAATACTAGAAAAATACATATCACCCTACAGCTTGATAAGCTTGTTAAATTATTTAATTATAAAAAATAATAATTTGTATTAATAACGATAAGAATGCAATGTTTAATTAAATAGTTTAAACCGAAATTCTTTATTCTTAGTACTGTATTAGCATTGGAATATAAAAACATCGAATTTGCAAAAGAGAGTAATTTATTAAAGAATGCAAACAGAGAATCGCAAACACGACTTATTATAGTTCTATATGTATGGCAAACGATTGTCTCATAATAACGAGCGTTTCGTGCGCTGAAAGTTAACTCCAAAGACAACAACAAATGCATTCAATGCATAAATGTCTGCACGACTATAAACGAGCGTCAGTTGAGGAATGGGATGGCAGCGGAACGGCAGCTAAGAAGTATTCGGCCAAATTCAACAAATTCTGGCGCAAACCGCAATTCTGCTAATAATTGTTGGCAACGTTTTGACCAAACGAGTAGTGAGGGCCGGGAGAGGGCCAGGAGAGCGAAAACAAAGGGTATTCCTGTCTAATGGCTTAATTCGAGGTTTGGTTTGCAATACACAGAAGAGCTATAATCGCTGTTATATGTTATCTAAAAGCAATGAAATGCTGAAAAAATGCTATGACTATAGTGTGGCTAAACATATAAACTACTGTTTTATACGACAATTCTGATCCTTTATGGCTCTCGAATACAGCCGTTTGAGTTATAAACATAAATCCGATTTTACTATTTTCGAAATTACCAAATATTTGTATATTTCGTTGCAAATTGTGAACCGAATTTCGTTTCAAATTCAGACAAATTAAGTTCACGAGGTTTTGATGTATGACTTCCAGTCTTTGCTATACTTTTTCCGTCACATTTCCGTTCGGATAAAAAGTGAGTCAAAGGAAATGTGCGCCGAAAGCACCAAAAGCACAGAAAGCAATCAGATTGCGAAGAATCATGCTTTTCGAGCACATTTCCATTCATACCAGTCCTATGGCTAACTCGTATTTAATCGTAAATATTCTCTTCGAATCATACATTGATTGACAAATCATTTTTACGCATTTTTCTCTTTTTCTAAAACTTATACTCAAAATGATTTTAAAGATAATTAATGATAACAATTGATTGATTGTCTTAATATTAAAATCATTAATTTATAAAATATACTGTATGAACTGTTTACGGATTGTATAATATAAAGTGTATGAATAGAAAAAGTAAAAAAGTCTTGTTTAAAATGCGAGAATTTGTGGAAAACAAAGAGTGAGTGAGAATTGTAAAGATTGTGAATTGGAAATGCGATACTATTTTGGTTGAGAAACGAGTGAAGTCTCTAAAGATATATCTCTTGTACTTTATTTTATTGTATTGTATTACTATTGGAGTAAATAAATGAAATGCGAAAATTCACGCGTTTCGGCCCAATATTGGATTATTGAGCGGAGTGTGAGCCCATCAGCTCAGGGACTATCTGGTTGCAGACATTGTATTGAATTATGGAACACAAACTGTGTATAACTGTGTGTATGCCTCTCTATGCGTGTGTATGCCTGTGCGATCGGGCACAGGCAGAGAGCACAGGCAGAAAGCATGGCGAAGCGCGGACCTGCTTTCGGAGCTGCACTCAGGCAGAGCTCGAATTTATCTCATGGTATGCATGAGTTGAATGCGTAGGCAATATGTGTTTGAGATTTGATCTGCGATTCCGTAGAGTTTGTGCCGAAAATCGCTCGAATCATAACAAAACCGAATTGTAGCTGAAATGCAGTCGCGAGTCGACAATCAAATTTAGACACATTTAGACACAATAACAATGACTCGAAAAATCTTTTTCATTAATGTGTCGCCGCTTTCGCAGCGAAAGCCTATTCTTAAAAAATTATCAATTTTTCAATTTAATCAGATTCTGTCAGAGGTGTCAACAAATCCCAATTGAAACTCAAATCTTTGATTCGCCTTTATATTCGTCTTCAGGTTCTCCTTATTTAGTCAATTGATTCGATTCGGAAGAGTTGAAGCACTGCTCCGAACGACGTCTGCAGCGAATTGCAAGTGAATGCAAATGCCGTATAAATCATAGACTCGACTCAACTAATAGACTCAATGCGAGCGTTGCAGTGAAGGCTAAAAAATGCGAAACAAACCGCCGAATGTGACGGCGCGGCGCAAAGCCGGGAGTGAGCAGCACCGGCACAGTGTCCCGAAGGCTTATTTTAATTTCGAACATATTTCCATGTCTTATGCCATCGAGTGGTGTCCCAAATGCATTTGAATCACACAATTCATGAATAATTGAAGGCTTGGATTATTTGAAACTTTCAAACGCCTCTCACATCACATCTACAGCAGACTCTCAAACGAGTCTGAATTGAATGAATATAAAAAAGAGTTGAGCGGAGAGTTGGCATCAAAATGTTTGTTTACCCTAATATATGATGATCTGAAAGCACGAGTAAACTTGGGTTTGATTCGAGTGATGCGAGTGTTGGCGATATTCTAATGCAATTGCGGCGAAGAGGCAGCTCTGCATCACTTGTGCATCACTTTGTGTATGAGTTTGCGAACAAGCAGTGCATTAGTCGTAGCGATACTATATCTCGAGGCTATTGCTAACAAAGCAATTCTTGTCTCAAACATTATTTACTCGTTTCGTATATTTCGAGTCTAGAAATTGCTTTAGAAATAACCAATACTTTCTACAGTATATAACTATTTTGACAAGAATTTCGCACACAATCGTTCTAACACTGCTTTTTATAATTCATATTTTTATGCTGGATAAAAAAATGAAACCATAAATGTTCAAAATGGTTCATTAAGTTTTCAAAGCATTAGAAAAAATACTTTTAAAAATAATTTTTGTTATACAAAAAATTCACTAAAAATGATAACCCATTTTAGTTCTGTTGATATGTTGATGACATTAAAGACACAATGGATCACATCTATGGTAATTAAAGGCTAATCTTTGCTTCAAAACATTTTTTCAAAATAGAATTTTTGGTTAAAAGCGGCGGAAATATGCGAATAGCGGGGAGAGAGAGAGAGAGAGAGAGAGAGAGAGAGAGAGAGAGAGAGAGAGAGAGCAGAGGGGAGAGGGAATAATTAGGCACTCAAATGGAGAGTCAGACGGAGAACATATGCGCTTCAATGCTCTGAGAGAAGAGACATTAAAAAGGCATCACATTATGATGTGCAGAGACTACGACAAAGACGGGTCGGAATGCATAACATTAATCAATATGAGAATAGAGCGCATAAGAGAATACAAAGACTTTTGTAATAATTCTTTTGTATAGATTATACTCGCGCTGTAAAACATTCATTTTTAAGTCGAAAAAATGTTTAGACTTGAGTTAAAAATAATTCGATTGCATAGAAGAAGAAAACGATTTGATTGCAAATTTCGAGAGTAAGATCCAGTGCCTAACGTAGATTAGCTTGGAGAAAACTAGAACTTGGCAAACGTCTAGCGAGCGTTGGCTGCGCTGGCATTCCTAATGAATGTTTTAGTGGCGATTAAACATTGCATTAAAAGGTTTCAATGACACAGTCATTGCGATCTCCAATAAAACCTTTACGTAATTTGACGGCGGGTTTGGCTGTCGGAGCGAGTGCTCAGTCGAAGGCAAATCTTGTGGTTTTATTGACTGCACTAACACTTAAATAAGCTCTAAAAAGAGCAGTCTATGTATTGGCTGTACTCGCTATTGAAGCCGAGTTGAGAAAATAGCCGAAACAACGAGAATTGGCAAGAATTGCGAGTATTGTAAATATTCCGACACTAACTGTCACTTTGAATTGCTTCCAAACACTCGCTTCTCTGTTGGGATATACGTTAAACAAGACTACAATTCTCTCTACAACTCCACAATAGACGGGCTCTGCTCTACATCTATTGCTAGTTTACCAGTTCCTACACATATTCTTATCGTTCTATTCCTTATTACATCAATTCTGACGAATAGATAAAGAATATTACCAAGCTCATTGTTATGACTTGAAATTGCTTTATAAAACAAAAAATAATAATAATAATCGCAGTAATAGAGCGCCGGTTCTAATATCACATATTTTGTCGATTCCTTTCTTCCCTTCCTTTCAATGCAGACATTGTTTACAACTTTAGAGACACTTTTATACTGCATTAATATCTTTAATCTAACAAATGCCAGATTTTGTCGTTTTAAATTTATACAATCAGTTTCTTCACCATTTAATCGATTTTTATACTTTCAAAAGTTTATTATAGATAATTTGCTTTATAAACTCAATTGTTATTCGTCATACCATGTAACTTTAAGAAAACTGCTATTCAATAAAATAATGAATTTTCAAAATTTCATTCATATATCAAATTAATGTCATGCGAACAACTCGAGTGCAAAACAAGAAAATGTTATCATTTCTTACAGATTATCTTTTCAGACAAGACAAGTAAATTCTCTACAAATATATATTACATAAAATTATTTCTAATTTTCAATTTATATTTATAAAAGTACACAGTAATATTTATTTTTACGTTTATAAACATTTTTAGCTCATATACCAAATTCGAATTGTGAACGAAAATTAGAAAAGTCTTAAATTGCTAAACTTGTTCAAAATGAGCAAACTTTTTGCAGCAAACATTTCGGGCTAAAAACTATTTAAGTAACTGTGCAAAAAATGATTAAGCGCTACTTCAAGTGTTCAAATAGTTCATTAGTTTTTGACTTAAAGTGTTAAAGCGGTACACAATTTAACACATCTATAATGGGAGGAGTAATGAGTGGTTCGGCAAACAATGGCTTCACTTGAAATACTCAAGACTTCAAATATTTTTAACTCCATTTACTAATAGAGATTAATTAAGAGGTTTTTGGCAACTGATGGCCATAATTTCAAGCACCATGCTTAATTAGTGGCAAGCTCAGATATAAATAGAGAAAATATAACGATTAGAATAACATTTGTTTTAAACATTTGTAAACCGTATTCATTAAATACAGCTATAGATGAGCATAAAAATGATTGAAAGCCCGAAATGCCATTCACTCGCAGATATATTTCCTCCACAAATAAGTAATGATACAAACTTATACTGCTTTATTTTAGTTTGCGCTAAAACAAACGCTTAATATAAGAGATGAGCCGAACGCTGTTAAACTGTACAGAAGACTGTGGTCTCGAATCACTCCATTCTGATCTCAATTCTCATTTTCAATTCCTAGTCTTCAATATTGGTTTTTCGCAGCACTAGTATGCACTACCAGTGCAATGCCAGTGCACTCCCACAGCACTCTTATCTCATCTCATCTCATCTCATCTCATCTCATCTGCTCATACCTTAGATTTCATTCTTCATTTTTGTTTTCATTTTTAGAAAAGTGACATTTTTTGCTATTTATCAAAACTAACTTAAAATTCAGAACTACTTTCTGTACAACATTTTCTGGTTTTATCAGTCCTTCGCTGACAACTAAAATGAAAAATTCATAGTTTCTCAACAATATTGTGGAAACATTTGTTTAAAAATATTGTTTCAAAATATTTTTAGCCAAAATTTGCCATCCTATTTATAAATATGTTTAAATATAATGAGAAATGCGAACAAAAATAATTTATGTGCGAACACAATTTGTAATTTGTAATAAGAAAAAAGTAAATTAAATAAATTTGTATAAAAACCAGTTCAATAAATTTTTTTCAAAAAAAAAACTTAATTAGAAATACTGTTTAATCTAATTTGGCAACACTTTTGTTAGGCTTAGATAATAATAGGAATAGTGACAAAAGCTTTCATCTCTTATCAGCTAAAGTGCGAAAAGGGCTAATCAATGGGAACAATAGGTTTTGTTGAGCAGACTCTTAGTTTGTTTTCCTAAATAAACAATTCACTCATTGTTCGCAATCTTTCATACTTTGCTTTCTCTCAATGAGAGCATTGCTATAAACGTAGTCTTAAAAGGATAGACGGGTTTTGGCTTCCCTTTCATCCGAATAACTGGCATAAAAAGCGCACAAAGACTGTCGACACAGACATAGAGCGCACACATAGCGCACACATACCCTTAGTATACGAATAAAAGAGGAAAAAAGGCAAACGCTTTTCAATTGATCAGATTGTGAGACCCAAACCTATACCGTATTCTCATTCCCCGTTAGCTTCTAATTACTCGCCAGTCATTGCAAACGCGACTCAGAATCAGTGACACTAAACAAACAGTCGATCACTGAAATCAATTGAGACGTTCACTAAATGTTTGACAACAATACGCTTTTGCCGATAGATTTGCTCTAAATATTGTTTGTTTGGATTACTCCTCACTTTGTTTTATCGCTTTTTATTTTAAGACTTTGCTAATAATGTTATGAAAAAAAGAAGAAAAAACGAATTTTTTAGGCATTAATTAAGATTCTGTTCGATAAAACAAATATAAGTGATATCTCGGATTTTGCTTCAACTTTATGTTAATCATTTGATTGTTGGTTTAAATTTGTTCAAAAAATGTAAAATCATCCTAAAAGTATAATAGATTGTGCTAAAATAATAAATATTATATAAAATAAATAACATTTTAAATTTATTTTCATAAGCCAAACAAATTGGTTTACATATCATTTTATCTTTTCAGTAAAAATTTCAATTTATTTATATAAAAAATTTTGCTTTTATTTTGCAAATCTTTCAATTAAATGTCAAAGTATTGATTTAAACAAGTAATTTTAAAAATATAATGAAAAGAATCAATAATGACGGTACATATATCAGTATTACAGTATACAATGCATAAAAAGTAAAGTTACACAAACTTTAGTCCAATTCGACTAATACTGTGTCGGCATAAATGCCATGTTAATATTTGATTTGATTTGAGACATTAATTTCTATGTTATACAGGCACTTGCATAAATGATCAGTGCTAGTGTAATTTATTAAAATAAAATGCATAATATTAATTAGGTGTAAGTTAGAACATTTTAGCTTTTTTAAATTATTTTATTAAAATTTAATTTATTTTTTATTTAATACTATATTTGAACTTAAAATGCGTTCAATCTTTAAAAATTATTACAGTAACTATTTATTTATTGACAAACAATAACTGATAAAATAAATTTACAAATAATTGTTATTTTTAATTAATCAAATACTGTACATACTAATAAAATTATATACAAATTATCTATTATTGTATTATATTTATAGCTTGTATAATAGTTTAAACCCAGAATATTTATTAGAGCTAATTAACTAAATTTAATTCAAATAAAAATATTTAAAAATAAAATAAATATTAGAATAAAACGTATAAATAATTAAAGAATTGTTTGATTCTTTAATTACCTAATAGTTCACTTATTAATACCTGATATTTAATGAGTAATTATGCTAAATAAATTGATGAAGATATTTATGGCGAAGAGTGTATATTAAAAGCGAATATCTGAGCAAATGTTTGCCTCATGTAGTCAATACTCTATTAACAAAGCGTAACGAGAATTCTGGTCACGACGGGCGCAGTATTAGGTGCAGTGCTGTGGCATCTAATTGCAAATTACTTTTATAAATGCAAGTCTCAGTCAAATATGTTATTTGGGACTCAGTTTTCAAACCAGAGCTCACAAAACCAATACTTCAAATAATCAAATGTTTTACAGTGTCTAACAGCTAAACAACTCTTCCAACACTAATTATTTTATGCAGTACAATTTTGTAATTTAAAATCGCTTTTATATAACATTAAATTTTATTTATTAATTTAATATTTTATAATTGTCTTTACAATATAAAAATTTACTTTTGCAAGTATCTTAACATGACTCTCATGAATAAAATATTATAGTTGTTAAATACATTATTAAATAAACAAACAGTTTAATTTTATTATAATAATATAAACAAAAGAAAACAATTTTTTAATAAACACTATTCAAATTTTTAATTGTGGCATTTAAAATGTTTTATCATGCTTTAAGGAATATGTTAGTAATAAATTCAAAACTTTGCGTAAGATCTTATTTATAAAGCCATGATGACTAGCCATGATCACTTAACTAATAAATAATTTAATATTTTAAACTAGATAATGCTGCATTAATATTTATACTTTTAAATAATAAAATTAATAAATTACTTCATTATTAACAATTTTGCTAAAATAAACCAAATTACTTAGTTTATTTTTTAAACTAGAATAGTAAATTTTAAATATAAAAATGCTAAAATATATTTTTATAAAATATTGTTATGTTTTCATGTTTTGTTTATACCTATAGAATCTAAAGTTTTAGATCAAATAAAAACAAAACTTTTTTATCAAGCTCAAATTGAAAAATTCAACTAATAATAAATTCATGAATAAGTGAAATGCAGTGAATGTAAGAGAAGTATTAAACAAAAGATTTGATGCATAGAAATGGTTTAGTTTATGTAGTAATTGAACGAAAGAGTGAATCTCTTTCTGCAAGCGATAGAAATTTTGTATTGATTTTTATTAATAAGATTAGAAGAAAAGAGACAAAAGTTAAGACAAAATATCTTATATTCGCTGCAATTAATCTGATTTGTACTTTACTATCGAAAATATAATCTAATTTATTAATTTTGGTTTATTTAATATTATTACAAGAGTTCTAAATACTAATCAATTTAACAAGAAAAAATAAGAGACAAAATGAGTGAATAGAAAATTTCTGGGTAATAGAATTACTTGAGATCACAATTATTTATTTATATGTAATATTCGAGTACTAAACTAATCTAACGCTAGCATGAGTAAATGTAGCAAAGTAACAAATTTGTTATTTTTCTTGCCAAATTAAACAAACAAAACAATTTAACCATTGATAGAGTCTTGTTACAAACTTAAGAAATTTTAATATAAATTTTTGTTATCAAAACATATTTTCAAACATGCTTTTGTATAGATCATAGTTTTATATTCTCCTGCATTTTGAGTGATATGAATGAAAGAAATGCATTTCAAGACATGTTAGAAATAAAAAATATTTTAATAAAAATTTTATTTGAAATAAATTATTACTATTTGCATGAATTTTTGATATAAAAATCTGTGAATTGCATAAATGTAGAGAAGGTGAAAAGGCAAGTTTAGTTTGCATTGTAGTCAAAACGAATGAATAATTAAAATTCGAGTTTTGTTTTCGCAATGTTTTGCTCAATTGTGTGAGTGATCGGCGTTTCCTTTATGCTAATCAACTTAAATTCAATACAACGTTTGAGTGTTTGTATGCTTTGCATCGCATTTCACTCTTTACTCGCATTAGTCTTAGAGTCACGCTATCCATCAAACCATTAATTGATCAAAAAAAGAGTAAATCATTAATAGAGTCATTCAAAGACGTGACGCTATTATTCATTGAAAATGCCTTACTTTACAACTCAAATAATTGTTGGAATACAAGCTGAGGACCGAAATTGAATCATTGAATCACTCGCTTCGAACGCCGAACGCCGAACTCAAACTCGAATTCAAATTTTTTACACATTTTATCGATTTTTCGGTTCACTTCTTAAACAATTACGGCATCGCCTCTGCGCTCGCTATTGATTTTGACGCATCCATTCGAAAATGCATTCATGTTTTCACATTCTCTACAATTTCTACCTAGTTAATAATTGATGCAGTTGGATTTTAACAATTAATTTGCACATTATTTGTTCGATCAAATGTTTTAAATTTATTGATTTCACCTGAAAATGAGTTCAAATGGAGTTAATGTATTGATGAGCGAAGTGAGTCATCATTAATAATAGATGAATGAATGGAAATCGCATTTTTGATTAAGTTATATATATTTGTGAATTGAGAGTCAGTGTTGGCTCTGTTGGCAGTGGAGGCAGTGTTGCAGTGGAGGCAGTATTGGCTGCATTGCAGCGTTGCTCGCATACAGTCTCACTACAAGCTAATACATAATAAGCTTTTGTAGTAAAGCTAACCAAAACTTTTTCCCCGATTCAAAATCCCAATAATCCGTGAGCTATGATAGCACACGACGTACTGATGATTATTCGAGAGCCACGCAGTCATAGCAGTCATAAACCGTTAGTTTGGGTTCGACACCAAAAACTTTCATCAAATACGAAAAACAACGGATTTAGATGTTAGGCCGTTATGCCGCCAGATATGCTTATAGTAGCAAGTTCGTTTCATTCTACTCCGCACACCACTCCCATGCTATAAGTCTGAGAGTAAATGTGAGAAGTAGGCATGAAGAAATATATTTAGCTAAAATGCATCATATATTTGATGAAAACAATAACTTAGAGAAGCAAATGTGGCTCCGATTCTATCAATTGAAGACTATGTGAGAGAAAATAACGAATGATAACTACGATATACAGTATATACATATATTGCGAGATATGCTATAATAATAACTAACAATACAATTGCGACAAAACCAGCAAAGAATGAGATGTTAGGCCAATAGTTAAGCTTCTTATGTGTACTGTATTCTTATAATCCAAAACAAAACACAATATGTATTGCGTTTTTATAATCAAATATTCCTTAAACTCTATTCTGGACACAAGAAAAGTTGGAGAGAGAGAGAGAGAGAGAGAGAGAGAGAGAGAGAGAGAGAGAGAGAGAGAGAGAGAGAGAGAGAGAGAGAGCACAGGAAAAGAATGCACTCCAACTGACATGAAATGTATAATTTAGTGATAGAGACAGAGAAGGGCATAGAGAGCAAGAGAGCATAGAATCGAGAGATACTGTACAGTGCAGTTCTGTACACATCTATACATGTACATATATTGAATTAGAATGTTTTTCAATAGAATTCAATATAAATGTATATTGGGTTGAGTTAGCCTAAAGTCTAGTAGAAATAGCCTAACTCTGACTACTTGTGCGTATGGCTCAGGGCTAGCAAATTGTGAACGTTTGCGGATTTGACATCGAAAACAAGGCACAAGACATTGAAGACATTGGGTGTATCGCAAACCGTATCTCTAAACTAAGTTATGCAACCGAGTAGTGCACGAGAGTTAAGAGCAAACTTTAGACTGTGTAGACTATAGACTCATCTACTCTGCACCAATTTAACTTTTATATACTGTACTAACTTTAATGGAAAACTCTCTGCTTTAGATGTTATCCTAAAAGCTTTTCGAGTCATTTCAAGTTTAAATGTATAACATGGTACAAAATTTTGCTTTTTCTTTACAATTTACTGTCACTTTCATATATCAAACAGAATTTTACACTACTCTCTCCGTATTCGCAAAAACATCTTTTAGTAATAAATTTGTAAAAATTCATTGCGTTTTCTTGATTTGGTTTTATGTGTTACCATGTTTATAATTCGCCGGTAATGATGAATAACGACTTACTTCTACTCATTCTATGTCTGAATGTTAAACATTTCGAGACTAAAAATCGAGCGCCGAATGCTTGCACCGAACGCTCGCACCGAACGCTCGCACCGAATGGTGGCGTCGAGAGCACGTAAATCAATTTTCTAGACCAATGATTTGCAGCAGTGGTAAGACTTTAGATGAAATCGGGTTTTCCACTGCAATACTTCCAATGCAATACTTTTGCCGCAATTTATTGCACTCGACCGACACGACCGACACAACCGACACAACCGAACAAATTCCGACGTCCTTTCAATGCGCGCCAAACGCTTCAAATGCCTTCTCTTTGAAGATTCTTTAAAATTCAGCTAAACGTTATTGCATTTCACAAATAATAAATAATTTTGTTAAGTATTATTGATAGAGTACTTCAAATATAAATATTAGATATTTTCAAATATATATTTGATTTACAGATTGATTTTAATACAAATAAAAATACAATTTTTTCAATTTTTCAATTGAACAGTACAAATATTCTTGAATATTGGTAAATAATATTTTTTAGATAGTTTTCTATGCTAACAGTAAGAAACAGGCAGTTCTATTCGAAGCCTTTCTTGATAGAAAAAAAGTCAAATCTCGAGAGAATTTACAAAGAATATTTTTACCAAAATTGAGCCAAAATTACTTTTAGCAAAAATATATTTAGAACGCATTTCTGCTGAGGCTTAGCATAAAAGGTTAGGAATTTATTAATAATAGCTTTGCTTATAAATCATGTCTAGTTTGATGCGAGTATTTAATTGTTTGCATTTGAGTAATATTTTTATTGAAAACTCGTTTGGCTAATAAGGTTTTGATTTAATTCCTTTTCTAAATTGAGTTGATATTATCGGTGCATTAAATAGGAGTAATCGGCGAAAAAGTCTCACCAATTCAATAGGGTTTTAGAGTAATT
Organism: Metabelba pulverosa; assembly: GCA_034697605.1. Lineage (NCBI taxonomy): Eukaryota > Metazoa > Arthropoda > Arachnida > Sarcoptiformes > Damaeidae > Metabelba > Metabelba pulverosa. The sequence goes on from JAQIXC010000035.1 coordinate 53,337, forward strand.
GTAATTCTTAGCGAGAATTTAAATCAAATTAAAAACGAAAACTTTAAGAGCTTTTGTGAGCAGGGTTAGATTTTGGAACAAAGAGTTTGCTAGTATTGATCTGAGATAATGCTAACATTAAACTAAAATAAATTTCAATCATTAATTCAGTCACTAGTAGTATATATCAACTAAATTCGTTTGAAGTTAACACAAATTTATTCGAAACGAGTCTACACTTGTGTGCCAATAGTCATAGCGATAGTGAATGCAGTTTTAGTCGACTTTAAGTTCGGATCTGTGCTCTGAATGCCGTTTGGCTGCCAGAGATCGATATGCATTGCCAGACCTTTCCAGACCTTTCTTCCAATGCATTATTTCGAGTAAATACTCCAATACTCGACTCAATACTTCACAGCAATAGTGCGAAAGATTCGATATTACCGGCGAATACGCAGACAATACGTTTGGCTTAACTTTTTATATTACACTTAAATGTTATGCTATTTCCTAACAAAATACTATACTATTCGATCAAAACAATGCTCTTTAACCCAAATATCTTTAACACACCATTTAACTCATTTGCAATAAACGACTTTTGAAAGTAATTAAAATGCAAACACTATTGCCTTTAAATTGCAAACAGAATCGAGAAGTCGATAACATGTGCCGACAGACTGAGTCAATAATATTTTGCAATTGAGTAATAATATTAAAAAATTGATGTAATGTTTCTCTTTTCTCTGCAAATATTTACAAAAGCAATGCTTGAAATAGAGAAAAGATTTTGTTATAAAAGTAGTGAAAGTAGTTTGTGTTGTGAGTCAAAGCGTGTCATATCTGGATGTGTTTGGATGTGTTGGATGTGTTGGCTGTGTCGCCGGGATTAAGAAGTGGTGACTTTAGTGCGTCGAATGCAAAAGTAATGCTGATTTTGCTTTGGCAGCAGTATTGGCAGTACTATTGGCAGTACTATTGGCAGTACTATTAGCAGAGAGTGAGGTGTGAATCGATGTTCAGTTATTTGTGTATGAAGTCGAGTCAAGTCAGATGCAGAACATCATAGAGAGGGCGAGGCTTGTAGTGCACACTCGGAGAGCGGAGACTTTGCTTTCTTATGTATTAGCATTGATCGAGAAGTTATCAGAACAACACATAACGTCTGTACGGAATCTCATCTTCAAATGAGATAAATGACTCGAAGGCGTCGGCAGTGGCAGCGCCCGGACTCGACGCTCTCGTCTCCGGAGATGCCGCGTATTATTGATATCACTTTGAATTATAAACATTACGCAAATTCGCGTTTTATAAGCTCTCAATCAAATAACTGTTTGATTTAATAATAGAAATTTGCTAATACTCTATCAGATTATTAATACCGTAAAAACACAATTTAGATACTCGAGGTATTCAAACAAAAGCTTTAACGTTATACTGTATACTATACAGTGTAAAGCTTTTTATATCATGTTTTATTTTTTTAATTAATAGTAATTAATTATCATTAACTTTAACAATCATCGATGGCAAAAATTATCACAAAATTATATTATGTTTAGTTTTATTAAGCACACTCGATTTGGAAACTAATTTAATAAATAACAATAATTTAAATTAAACATTCTTGTTTAATTAAAGTATTCATTCAGTATAAACACAATTCCCTAATTGTTACTTAAGAACTGCTTTTGTGAAACAAAATTATCAGTAATTTTATTTAAAACTCATCGCAAACACGCTAAAAACGAATTTTAATATTTTGCCATGTCTATTATTTTCGCACAATTGTTAACTAATTCTTTGTAATTTTGCGAAGAGAGTGTCAGACTATGGGTGCGGTTTAATAATAGAGTATTGAATTGTGAGAACTTTTTATACTTATTAATCAACAAAAGCCTTTACAACAATTTTCTGCAAAACTAATTTTTGTATAAATAAAAAAGTAACTGATTCATGAAAAAATTAATATAGAATTGATCATGGTTGATTAGAAAACTATTATAAACATTTGCACTCGTTTTGCTCAAAGTTGTGATGATGTATGAGCTGAGGAGTGGAGGAGTGGAGCGCCTGAAAGGATATTTCTCTTCTATACTCGCGATCACTGAATGAGAAGAACTGCAAAAAGACTGCATTTGAATCAACTATTTCTACGATTGGGTTAATTCGATAATTCCGAATAAAATAAAGATTGTTTGCAATCAAATTAATTTCGTTCATTGTATTGTTGAATGGAAACCTATACTTAGTATATAATCGATTTGTATTTTGTTTGGATTCATTGAGAAGCAAGAAAAAAGTCTAGTATTGCAAGCATTTGGACAATAGAAAGGCACAAATTCAATAACATTTGTCTATTCGTAGAGACATCGACTTGCAGTGGGAAACACATTATCAGATTCTTAATTCCCAATGCCTGCCAATGTCTTGCAATTGCCTTTTCGGGCCTACCAGTGCCCTAGCAGTGCCCTTCCAATACAATTGGATCGCTTTCATTGAGAAATTAGTGTTTGTCGCACAACCCCAATAGCATCGGTTAATTCAGTTTTATTCAATTAAATGTTTGATTTGTTTTATAAACAAAAGCAATGTTCGCAAAGCAAACATACAATTCTCGAAAATTGAATACTCGATACTCGGACTCAAAATAATGTCTTCGCATACGTATAAGGAGTCGCAGCTGTTCTCACGAATCGAAATCGCTTTAACGGCAGAGCATATCCTAATAAAGGTTTGATGGGCTCTATAAGCTTGCATGACCTGGCCTACCAGCACAGGCAGCATAAGAGCATCATTTGCGACAATAACTCATTTGCGACATTAGAGTAGATTTGAAAGAATAAACTATAAAATCCATATCAACTAAAATCACATCGAATTAAATGGAAAATTTGACAAAATTTCAAATTAATTACTTTTGAACCGACTTTTCGCATATAAGCCAATAAGTGAATGGATTTAAGTTCTCATTGCGTTTAGGGTTAGGGATGACAACAGTGTTTGACTGACTTACCAGACATTCGGATGGAAGCCAATTGTTTGCAATGAGTTCTGTCATTAATGTCTCTCTTTAGACGAGAAGAGCTAATACTGTAGTATTAATCGCTGTCTTCGCAAAGTACGCCAAAATCGGTAAAAGCGGTCGAGCCGTCAGAATAGGTCTGTCGTCTCATTCATACGACACACTAATGCTCTATTAGAGGCATTGCTTAAGAACCGGTGTCTCCCGGGATGACCAGATATGGACAGTAAGACAAGAAGCGCCGCTGCATGTCGTGACACCAACAAACCAAATGATACAGTGATACCGCTTAGCTACATGTGCCCGACTCAGCGCCTATTCCTATTGAGTGCGTGCGCACCGAGACAATGGGCTCATCCACTTCACCCGCTCCTCTCTCTCTCTCTCTCTCTCTCTCTCTCTCTCTCTCTCTCTCTCTCTCGCTCTCTCTCTCTCTCTCTCTCTCTCTCTCTCTCTCCCACTCTATTATTTTTGACTGCAAAGAAAAACATTACTTTTTATTAGTTTTAATTTTAAATTGCACATTTCAGCATTTATAATTAAACTTATTAATCTGTTGTCTTGTTTAGAAATTTAAATTAAAACTCGACTTAATTTAAATTACAAATTCATGTCTCTCTTCATACATCGCAATCATCAGACAGTGTATTGCGTAACCAAAACAAGCGTTTGATTCGCGTTTCGCTCACATCTCGACATTCAGCTAATGAACACAATTTCAATCGACGAACAATGCAATCAAAAGCACAGCTGTATATGACTCCTCTCTCACTCTCCTCTCTCCCTATCTCTCCTCTCCCTCTCCTATCTCTCTGCCTGACTTTGGCTGCACTACACACGGAGTGAATAATAGAATTATGATTGGTGAAATAAAATGAACTCATTATATAATTATTGAACCCAAACATTGCTAACATTTAAAAGAAGAAAAATTGATTTAGTTTTGTTGAAAGTAAAAAATGGAAAAATACATAAATGGAGTGGAATGGGAGGAATGGGAGGATTGGACCCATGTGTTGATGATTGAACTAATCAAAAAAGTGCGAGACTTGAGAAGCAATTTTCGCTATTTTCTTCTGCGACAGTGTCTATCCAATGTGTAAAAACATGAATGTAATCACAAAAAGCAGATCTAATTTAACTGATTAATCGGCCCAATCATCACTATCGCGAGTGAGGGGTTATGCGACAAAAATGCAATTCATGTGCTGCCGGCGCCGAACGCAGCCATAATAGAGCGTCAGATTTGATGAATACGAGTCTCTATATTCGCATTGAGATATCGATAGTGCGATACGAGGTTTGGAGCGAAAAAACAAACGAAAAAGTGAAGCGAATCTGTAGTGACAATCGCATCGGCATTAGGTCTGCTATACACCGCCCGACTGATCCGTCGCACGATATATGAAATGATAAATTCGAGTTGAGATTTGTTCTCAACTTAAACTTAAAGTTTAGTTGAGTTTAGTTGAGTCACTCAAATGACAATTCCTTCCAAAAACAGTTTAGTGCTGTCGCGACAAATGGAGAATTCGCTGCAAAAACATCTAATATTATCTCTACTCAAAGTAGCAACAAATCCGTTGTCCAAATGGGTTGACCCAACAAAATGAGAACAATGCGAGAGAGAGAGAGAGAGAGAGAGAGAGAGAGAGAGAGAGAGAGAGAGAGAGAGAGAGAGAGAGAGAGTCGAGTTAAGTTTTAAAGCCGACTTCCATTACGCCGCCACTCGAATAATACGCGTTTTATTATTTGCTATACTCTCTCCTCTCTCTCTACTCTCTCGTTATAGCAATTCTCATCAGTTCTTCACTGGATTTGGTGGTAATAGTCGTAAAAGACAACTAAAGCTAAACATAACGGACTTCAAAAGAAGTGATTTCGTGTGAAATAACTTTTTTTCCTATCAAATAAAGTCTATTATATTCAATAGGAAAATGAGTGGAAATGTAGGAATAGTTAAAATATTAGTCAGTCTATCGTTTCGAGAGAACAATTGCATTCTTCGCGCAAAACAATTCGCGTTTCCGTTACTCAATAGCAAAACGAGTCGTTATATTCTCTAATTTTCATTATTTATGAAAATCCTAATTCTATTTATGAATTCAATTTATATTACTCATAATGAAACTGAAAGTGTTTAGCAATAAATAAATATATTGAATACTAAAATATACTCTACAGAGTTGATACTAAATTTAAGTTTTGTATGATTAGCCATCAAAAGTTGAAATGAATATATAGTTAATTCAATTACGCGTTGCAATCATAATATAAATTATCAAAATTGCAATTATTCTCTTGGGGTCTCTTAATTGAAAAACTATTCACTTTTCGCCTCATATTCTAATTGTCAACATATCAAATATTACGCTATTATTCAAAATTGTATCTAATTTTAAATTTAGACATTATATCATTTTTTAATTATTTATTTCTATCTTTCTTCAATTAATATTTTCTTGCTTATTGTCAATTTAAATAATATAAAGTGAATTAAATAAAAGTTTTAGTAAGAATGGTACTGTGTTAAAAAATGCGCTTGTGTTGATTTGATTTAAATTTTTAAATAAAATAGTTTATCTTGATATACGGTATACTGTAGAAAGCCTTATTTTACTTATCGCATGCTTATTTTATAAAAATTGATTTTTCAGTAAACTCACTTTTGTTTAAAGCACTCCACTAATGCAATGGTAAAAATATACGGAAAATATTTGACAGATTATGTGAATAGTATGAAACTTTTAAAGAAATGAAATCGGGGTTAAACTCGAAATATTCGCTTATATTTGCTAAATATATTTTTAGTTCACTTAATAATTAATATTAAACGTGAATTTATTTATAAAGCTGTCATTAAATATAATTATAAATTATTTATTAAAAAGCGTTGAATTTATTTATTCAAATTGTTTGAGCGATTTATTTAACGCCATTTACTCTAATCTTAGAGTAAAAAGCAATAAAAATATTTTTGAAAACATTTTCTTTCAAAAATTTTTTGTTTCACTACTGAATTGAAATCGATTTCTCAGTTTAATTAAAACTTCATTAACGCGTTTGTGAAATACAGGACTGATATAAGAATTGAATTAAAGGATTGATTTTATTTCATATTTAAAACTTGTCTAGAAAATAATTTCTTATTTTAAAAAAGCAAGTAATTTCAAACTATTTAGCCCAATATTTTTGGGTTACTTAAAAATGTTTATAAAATTTTAATATTTAGTAATTCATAGAATGAAAGTATTTTATAATATTTGTTTGCAAAATTTATATAAATGCAATATGTTAAAAATTTTGCAAACTTTGTATTAGCTTATTAAGCATTTAATAAATTTAACTATTGATAAATTATAATGGATTGTGTTTTTATAGTATTGTTATTGCAGGTTTATACCTGTAATATATTTTTTGTATTTCATATTTAATCATGTATTCAATCATTACATATTATCTTTTTAAAGGATAAAATGTGTTTGTTTAATTAGGAATAAAGTTACTCAATAAAATAAATATATATGTTTGACTTCATTAATGTTAACAATATTTTGAAAACAGTGTTAAAATTGTAGAAACTTGTGCTAAATTGTAAAGTTATATTTGCGGAGAATTTTCTCGCAAAAGAATCGTTGAAAGAATGTGTGAACTCTGTCGGCGATAATGTGTAGAAAATGAGTTGAGAGTAGAATATAAGGCAATCGTTGTTCGCGAATGTGGCCTCAGATTGTGCGCTGCGTTAACTCCAAACTCGAAATAATTCATCAAAATGTCAAAAAAGCGTTCAATTGTTCACAAGTTTTATAAGTCAAACACTCAGTGAAACCGAACGCAACATATCTTCAAATTTTCGCACTTAAAGTAATCGCACAATTGATTAGTATCTATAGATTGGCTGAACATTTCAAACATTTTTACACCGTTTCTTTTAAAATTCTCTATTTTTAGCAATCAATTTTAATAAAATCAATAGTTTCCGCAATTTTCAAATATTTTTCAATTAAATTTAAATTTATAAATATATTTCATAAAAACTGATTTTTTTTTATTATAGACCATTTAAAATCGGATATTTTCAATGTTTAATAAAATTATTTGACTATATTTCTGTGTAATTATGCTTATTAAACATTATTTATTTATGTAATTATTTATATAATTTAGCAAAATAAAAACCCAGTTTTAAATTCCTGTCCAAAATAATTTTTGACAGTTCTTATAGAAATTATCGTAATTTCCATATCCGAGAAGATATCAATTAATGGTTCATACCAATTTGTTAAGAAACGTTTAATCTTTAATTTGACCACAAATTCGATTTTATCGTTCAGTGGTGAAGCGCGCGCGAGCGCGTTAAAAATTGTGCAGTTACTTTCAATCCAGACCATATTTAAAAATTATACAGTATTTTATAAGTAAATAATTAATTATATACAATTTGTATAAAATTTTTATTAAATTAATTTTCAATTCAATTTTGATTTTACAGTTATAAGTTATAATTTAAGTTCATTTTCAAACATTATAAGCTCAAATATATTTAAATGTTAATTTAATTATTAATAATTTATAACCTAATTATGCAATTTACACTACATATTTAATAAATACTAATTGATTAATGTTTTAAATATAAGGTAAACTAAAGCATATATTTTGTAATGAAACCAACTTTTGATTAGTTTGAGTCAGTTTAGGCATATTCTGCTGACTAGTGATAAGTGAATAGATATGGCAATCATAAGCAGATATTGTATTGCATTCTTGCATTCGTTCATACGTTCGATGTTTGGCTTAAATGCAATCATTGCTCGCATAACAAGTCGATCGCCGAAAGGCTTGTTAGCCATACGAAGGGCTTTGAGAACTTAATTCGTTTGTCGGCTCACACTTCGCTCAGTACGAAAGTCATCTAAAAAGTGAATTACTCTTTACTAACGCTTTTCGCCAACGATTTCAAATTTAATAAATCGCGACTAATATCCCAGCAGTTAGCCATCAATTAACTAATTTGAGTTGTCACTTTTATCAATAATCGGTAATTGTTTCATGTAACTTATTTTCCCCTCAACACACATCTTGATAAATTACATTACATTTTTATACAGAGAAACTTATTTAAACTTAAAGAATCACATATAAATTAATTAATTATTTTTTAACGATAATGATAACTTAACATTGTAAGCTCCTCTAAAATATCAAATAATTTAGTTCTCATTTATACCAAATTGTTCTGAATGTGTTCATGACTAATTTTTTAAATCACACAAATTTTCCAAATAATCATATAAATATGATAGTAGTTGTGCACAACATGTTCAAAAGTCTATATGGCAGTATCATAAGCAGTATTATAATGTTAGGACTCAATGTCCAATAAATTATACTGGGTAAGTCTGTTTTCCTGCTTAAGCAAAGACAACTGTTTGTGAATGAAAAGCAATGGTTTTATCAAACTTATAGATATTGAGAAAACATCAAACGTCGAACAACTGGATACTAATAAATAGCTACATTTTGCAAAACTTATAGCTGCATAAAAATTCAAAAACAATATAATATTCCGGAAGTTATATGTATTTAAATATAATAATAATAGCACAATGCTTAATCCGGTCAAAAGCTGGTGTGTCTACTCGGGTATGCTATTCTAAAATGTGTCATAATATAATTTGAATATCAACTACATTGCTAGGGAAGGGAGAGGAAAGTTGACCAGTTCTTACATCGATATTGTAGAGGAATCGTGCAGTTTCAGTTTGTTTTGAAATTTTGCAATGTTTGTGGTTTAAAAAATGAGTACAGCATAATAACCACTTATTATCCATTTAATCATTCATATAATTTATATTAAATTTTTATTTATTCCAAATTTAGATTCATTTCAAAAAGATTTCAATTCATTTAAGTTTGAAGTAAAACTTGAGAAAACTATTTTGCGCCGAAGTCTCCAGTTGCGACAGTTTCACCACATCACTGGCCATTTGTTTAACGTGATCTTCGTATGTATAGCCGCTTCCGGTGCTCTTTGCGCCGTAGGTTACTTTGCCGTCGAATTCGTTAACTTGCAGTTTGAAGTCCGAGTCAATCGATTGTATTATGCAATTCAAGTGCTCTTCAATGTCGGCTAAAATCTAAACACAAAATATCTTTAATAACAGGGTTTACGGCTCAGTCGTCCTTAAAACAACTATTTTTTCACTTAAACTAATCATGCAATATTAACTCTAAAAATCTAAATCAATTTATTTTAATACATTTATCATTTTTTAAAAATGTTCAAGAGAAATTGTATCGATTATAAATAGTTTAAGATACTTTTTACAATACCCTATCCTTCCCTCCAAATAATAAATATTACTTTTTAAACAAAAAACTTAAAATAAAATTCATTGTAATATTAAATTATGTTATATTTGAATACATCGCACCTGTAGTTCGTTATACCACATACAGCATCCGCGCTCTTCTGTAAGTCGTGTGTCATAACATCCTTTGCCTCTTGTGGTGCAATTCGAATGATACCAAACCTTTTCGGGAACCGTTGAAACAAAACTAATCGCTAATCCCATTCTCTCGGCTCTGCCTATAATCAGATATTTCGAGTTTAACTCAAAATTCACTATTTTTTCAACAGTGAATGAAAAGCCATACCTATGCGACCGATTCGGTGCAAATAATTCGATTTCTCGTCCGGAAGTGTCACTTGAATTACGTATGGAATTCCTTTAAAAAATTTAGGTTCATATAAAAATTCAAACAGATTTATGCAGTTATTTCGACCACACCTTTAATGTCAATACCCCGGGCGGCGACGTCGGTGCAAATGAGGAAATTGCATTTGCCCTGCTTAAATTTGCTCAGATTATCATTCCTTTCATTGGGCTTCCGATCCGAATGCAGACAAACACACGAATAGCGATGGTTTGCATTCCTGGAGACTAACCGTCGATTCGGGTTTAATGACAATTGATATATGCATTCAACTCATAACTCAATACCTCCGCCGACATCATTGAAATAGTTCTCGAGATTATCGCAATCGAGTTTAGTTCGACAGAAGATAATCGCCTGATCTATGGCCAGTGCGTCGATCGCTTTCACCACATAATGTCCTAATCATTCAAATAATAATTGTTTTGATCAGAAATTTTAGTCCAAACCAAAAGACCTTTAAGTTGTTTGACGGCTTCACTCAAAGTCTCTTTGTTCGGCTGATTCGTGTTGATGTGGTCTTTCGTATGCACGCCATCGGTCTTATACGTCGTATTAAGTGATTTCCATTTCGGATCAACTCTCGGGTCAATTCGAAACACCACGTGATGTACGGTCTCGGGCACAGAGTCCTCGCCCTTAAGTCAAACCGTTCAATTGATCATGGCAATTGTGTAAACGTTGCATAATACGCACCTTTAGGTCAACCCAAGTGGGAAAGAACATGAGTCTATTGGCAAAGTTTTTGACCTCAAAGTTATGAAGAGTAGCCGAACAGACAATCATCTGAAGGCGACTTCCGTCAGAAGACATGCGCGGAAGCAGTGAATGCCAGCGCGAGAGGAGATTCAGATGATTTTGTTTGATAAGTGCGTCCACTTCGTCGACAACAAAGAATCTATTGATTGTCGAGTATTTCAATTGTTTTAATCAAATCGACAATAAGTGCTTCGAAGCGATGCAACACTAATACAGACCGACACGAGTCTAGAGACAAAACCCTAGAATTAATCAACTCTTCGACTCGACCGGGCGTTCCGACAACGATGTCGACTCCGGCCGCCAATTGGCTCATTTGGTCGCTGGCGTTCATTCCGCCGACAAGTAATGCCTGTTTCACTTCGCCCTTCAAATGGCTTTTAAACGACGTAATGCAGTCATGGGTTTGTTGCGCCAACTCTCGACTCGGCTCTACTATCAGCGCTTTCGGGCCGATGTTTCTCGACTTCGATCCACTCTTTGCGCTCGAATTACAAACAATTTGTTTCTCATTTGCGTTTCCGACCCAAACACAGTTCGGCATATCTTCGCCTGAATTATGTGAATGTCTTAATAACCAAAACAAAGAGCAATCAATCGGTCAATACCTGAGAACTTAAGAGAGACGCCGGCGTTCTTCACGCAAATCATTGGGTAAAACACATTCCGTTGACACAAATCAGCGGAAAGTTTGAACGCAATGCCTAAGTCTTTGCCGTTTTTGGTGAAAGAGATGGTATTTGAGTCCAAATCGATTATATTTCCGATTACATCGAATTTGTCGCCGAACTGTTCGCCGTAATCGCTGAAGACCTTCGAAGTGCTCTTTTTGGCGGTTCCGCCGTAACCCCAACTCCTGGAGTCGAAGCCCAGCTCTAGGCTGGAATCAGCTAAAGACCAGCCGACCCGCGCCAGACCCCTATCGGTGAAGTGCACTTCGAAGTAGAATCGATTCGATCTACAGCTCGGGTCCTGAGTAGAGAAGTTTTAAAGCTTTCGAAATTCAAATCTCTCTAAACTATCGCTACTTTTTTGACGCCATTGCTGGCCCGACATCCCTGCCATTTCTGGTCGCCCTTACTCTGTGCGGACAACCCGTCGGCACTCAAAGACAAATTCAATTCCCTATCGGTTGGACTTAATCGCCATTTATTCGAATTATCTTCACTTCCATTCTTCCGCTTCAGACGATCGCCTCATTTGAAACAAATGGTTATTAAATAAAACCTCAATTCAAGACCTCTTTAGCGCAAAAGCTAATCAATTCAATCTTTAATACCATAAATGGTTTCCCAAACGATCTGAACAATAGGCAAACAAAAGGCACCCGTTTTTCCCGAACCGGTTTCGGCGGCCATCAGGACATCGCCGCCGCCGAGAATCAGTGGAATGGCTTCGGACTGTATGTCCGTCGGAAGCCTTAATACGTGAGAAATGAGTTAATAATTTCGATTTGAATGGCAATCAACAGCTGACTGGAGTCGAGACTCACATCCATTCCATCTTTTCGACCGCTTCGGCGATCTCTGCCATTATTCCCATTTCTAGTCATTTGAGGCAAACATTAAAATCCAATTCAATAGTCAATACAATAATCGATTCAATCGTTACCTTCAAATGCAGTCATTTCTTAATCGCAATTAAACACAACTTATGAGCGTTTAATCCGATTTAAGCAAAAACTAGCAATTTGTAGCAAAAGCAGCAGATTTTTAAATACAATGCAATTTTGTCCATAAACTACATCTTTTATTTACACATAAATTATTAGTAATATAATAGAAATCCTAATAAACGTCAAATAAGGGACTAAATTAGTAAAACGTAATTTGTGTCCAAACATGTGAACAAATATTTAAACCTCTTATCGAACGACTGAACGACTGAATTATCGATCGATTCGTATGTTTTGAGCGAAACGTCTAATGATTTGGCGATTGATTCATACGATTCATACGATTCGTTGATTGCATTGATTTGACCGAAAAGATGATTATTTGCAGCAAAAGAGCTGCCATTTGTTGTTCACTGCTCTCCGTTTGGGCGATAATTATGTTAACATTTATGGGAATCCTGTTATACAGCCATTCGCTGGCCTTCGCCGAAGACCTGGATCTGAAGCAAATAAAAGCGGAGAATATCCGCGAATTCATTGCCGAATCGTTTTCGAAGTACGAGTCGGCGGCCCATAACTGCTGGATCGGCGCCTGTCTCTACATCGCCACTCTCGCCCTCGCCGTTCACCAGTACTACTCCAATCGGCGCCAGCAGTACCAGACCTAGACGGCCAACACACGGCCAACACACGGCCCACACGACCCACACACGGCTACCCATACCTACGATATGTCCGATTCTCGCCTCCCGTCTGGCCCTCCCGTCTCGCCCTTCTTCTCGACTTGTCTTCAATTATTTGTTTTATTATTTAATATAAATTTCTTTATTATAATTAATTTATTATTTATTAATTTGTACAGTATATTTAGGTTTTGTTTATTTTAATTTAATTTTATGTACAAAATATGTAATATAAGTCTAAGACTAATACTAATATTTGATTTATTGTTGAATATTATAATAATTTTTTCTGAATTTCTTTCAATTAATTAAACATTTGTTTCAAACATTGCTTTCGATTTCGACTAAATGTATGAAATGAATGCGAGTTTTAGATTAGTTTAAAATCTTACAACAAGTTCAGTCATTAGAAGTATGAATTTGGGTTTAAAAATACATTTTAGCAAATTTTAAGTAAATAAAAGTTTTCAATTGATATTAATATGACTTTTGATTGAAAAAGTATATTCTGTTCGACAAGATTTGAATGCATAAGTGATTAAAAATTTCTATTTTTGCTTTTTAAACATTGATTTTATATTAAATTCAATATAAGAAAATATATCAACAAATGCTTTATTTTTTGTTATATTAAAATTTTGCAATTAACTACTAGTATAATAGAAATGGATTATAATTTTCGAGTAAATGGAAGTTTTGCGCGCATTCTATAATCAGTATAATTATTAATTCAGAATCGCGTGAATTCTTATCAAACAATAAAACAAATTAATAGTATTTCGAGTATTTGTTTCAAAAGT